>JAKZAP010000018.1:19378033-19654370 GCA_023053575.1 Branchinecta lynchi
CTAGTTTTGAGTATGAAATGATTCGCTGAATATGGCGCGTATTTTCATGTTGCTCCACAGAGTTCCAGGTAGAACTCTTCTGGATGCAAATATTAAGGTGAATTATAATGACAAGAACAAAACTCACGGTACCAAGCTAGTCCGCACTATTTTTTTTTAACTGCATTAAATATGCCTGTATGAACTCAAGAAATAACGATAAAACAAGTGAACGAAGTAAATAAAGAAAACAAAGGAGTTCGAGTCTATGGCCGGTGATTTGGTTTGAATTAAGGAATTATCTCGAAGGGGGTAAAACGGAAAGAATATATTGGTCCAGTTCTGTTGAGTCCGGTTAGCATTGTACAAGAATGTTCATTTCTTGGCCTCTGTACAAATTAGATGCGAAGCAGAGAACCGCAAAGGGTAGGCTCTTGAAAAAGAAGTATTTTTGAAGCGGAAGGAAATAGGCCTATGTGTAGAGACCTACACAACAGGTTGGTCCTTATAAAAACAAGGCAAGTATGACAGAGATAAGCGTGACTGACAAACTGACTATAAGAGAATATTGTTGACAAAGAACAATTGGTATAGATACACGACAGACAGTAAGATTTCAGAAATGGGAACGAAAAGCAGACAGACTTACCGATTTAAAGTGAAGACGACGACGCTGACCATTTGTCCAGATCCAGTGGCTGTCGGTCTCGTTGATCCATTCACGAGAATAATGGAGCCTCACAGCAAAAGACAGGAGTGCTAGTTTGACTGTTGCTTCTACGGGGTGAGCAACAGAGGCCTTCCTGTTACGTGTGCGTTGCAAAATCCCCTACAGAACTTTCATGCGAGATGTGTCACTTTTGAGGCATTTCGGATGAAAGATTAATTTTTGTTTTAAAACAAAAACAAAAAAAAAGTAAGAGAAAGAAAACCATGGTTGGTGTATGTCTTGTTTGTGAGCGTGGCTGTAACGTGTTATTAGTAGAAATGTTCCCTAATTCAAACTGACGCGTTTTCGCAGTGTGGTTTACCTAGTAAACATATTATCTTTATTTAAGATAGTATACATGATTTAGTGTTTTGCAAGTTCTTAGGCCTCACATTTCGCTCGTACTTCACAAGCAGGATTTATGTCGTGTATGTACTTAGGAAAGTGCTTTATTTCATAGAAAACAAAACAAAATAAAGTACAGTATTTAGTATTTGTTAGACAGACGACGAAGGAATTGTGAAAGTAATTACAGAATGATTGTAATCGATGTCTATGATTAATTGGACCATAACTATGCGGGAAAACTCATGCATAACACAAACTACATGAACACAACTATTCACATTTAAAACATGCTTCACTTGCGACATATTATATGTATCATATTGTCTATATAATAACAAACTGGAAAAAAAAATAAGAAAAAAATAAACTGCATTGTAACTATGAAAACAATCCAACATGCCTCGAATTTTTCAATGATGATTCCTTCACCTTGGTGTGTTAAAATTGCAGTTTGATAGACGGCTCCACGTTTTACTGCAAGCGTGAAACGCTTGTGCAGATTTTTCTTGATGGCCTTATTTTCTTGGTCTTCCAAATTGGCTATAAAAGACCGTTATACACAACGTATGTAACTGCTATAGTTACATTCCTACTACCGGTAAGCCATTGTTCAGTGATGTCTACTAGATACTGGTGTCGTGTTTAAGCGCTTCTCAAGGCGATGCTTATTCTTCACAGCCGAATATTTCCATTTCTACAATTGGGTTGACAAAGCTCGGATATCCAAGTCGAACCGAATTTCTTCGATTTTTGGGAGGATTTACTGCTTTGATGAATTACGGATGATTAGCCGCTTGTTCTTTCAGCTTTACGAGTTGGTTCTCCCAAGTATTTCATTAAATGATTATCCTTATACATGTTGTCATCGAGGCTGATCAGATCACTTCTGGCGTGAGCGTCATAGTCAACATTTTATTCTTCATGCGTCAGATTCCTTTGCTTAACCAAGCTCTAGTGAAGGTGTATTAAGGTTTAGCAAGAGTCAAGACCATTCTGATTGTTCGCCCTTTGAATTGAGCATCTAAAGAAGCAATGTTGCTTTCCACAACTTTTCTGCCCCCAATCAAGTTCAGCCTACTTTTGGGGAGCATCACTTCAGAGTGCTCGGTTTCAGAACGAGCTTGGCCTTGATCGACTGAATCAATCGGCACTGAAGAAGACAAGCGAAACTTATTGAATTCTTCCTGCAACGGCGATGTGAGATTTCCGACTCAGCATCACTGTTCGAATTACTACTTGGAGCTTTCAACCTCAACTTTGGAGCTGGAACGTTTTCTTTAACCACGCGCAGAAACAACAGTCGCTGTCCAGAACTTCATTTATTTTATATCGGATACGATATTTCTTATCCCCTCGTCAACATCCAAATCGTCAAAAAGGAAAAAAAAAAAAAAAAAATATTGACATCCAAACCGAACCAAACCGACATCCAAACTATTGACAATGTACAGAAACAAAAAAATATTATGCATTCTTCTTTTCACTTGACTTGATCACACTCATTCATTCATCAGTCATTCACAAACAACCCGAATAGTTAAATTGTATGAGGTCCATTGTCACATTTACGGTTTTATTTGTACGATCGCAAGATCGGGCGTTCAATTTTACGGTCGTAGGTGTAATCCTAGTGAGTGCCTTGTTTGTATAATTTTGTAAGTCGTTTAGGGTGTTGGGCAGATTGATCAAATTCTTGAGTAATAGATGCTAACTAGATGTGAAGTCGTATTTTTATAAATGACAGGATATTATAGTAGTGCAAGATGGTATAGCAAACGGCAATTTACATTTATATGTTTGTATCAATGTTTCTTGACTATGTCAAATTTAAAAGGAGACCGGAACTTGTAATCTTCGATTAAAGACTTATTCTAAATATCAGTCAACTACGTCTATTAATTATTTAAGATCAACGACAGAAATAGGAGCTATACGTTTCTTGTAATATTTTGTCAACAAAGTAATATTTCCCATACAGTGCATAAACATCAGTCTAGACCATAATGGCGAAGGTTCTCGAAAGTATAAAGTGTAAACACATAGGCTAGGTATAACCAAGGCCTTCTTGAAAATATAGCTGTAAACAACGTTGCCTCAGACGAAAAATAACAACAGCTTTCGTACGTTTCATGTTGAGAATCCTTCGGCAGACTTGTCTTGGCTTTCAAAGAGTTCAGTTCTCTTGTAAGAATGTAGTTTGTAGATAAGGTAACCATCTTTTCACATATGAAGTGCTTGTACACAGTAAAAATAAGCAGTAACTTTCAAGTCAGTAAAATCACACGAATTATTATTTCTAGTTCATTTTCCTGTCTCTCAGAATAAGACGATAGTGTTCTTCGGCGATCTTTTGTGATTTTCGATATAGTTTGGGGAGTGTTGGTTATTGTTGGATAAGGGGGTTCCTTTAGGAACATCAAGAATCATCAGATAGGGTGGTCCCTTTTAGAGGGATAGGCTTCTCAACTCCCTCCGTGCGTGCGTGTCTCAGCGTTCTGGGGGTTACCGGTGCCTACGTGCTCTGGTGTCCGAAAGGCATCAGGTCATCTGGGCATTCCGTGGCTCTGTCGGACGTAGGGACATCCGTTCATGCGGGGCGTCTTGGAAGTCAGTTCTTCGGGAAGGTCGGCCAGTAGGTGTAAATTCATTGGGACATAAATTCAGTGGCTTACCGTGATTACTCTTTCGTATCTTTTCATCTTTTTATTTCGTAGCTTCGTTTTGTAAATAAAACCAATTGCCGGTATCTTTTCTTCTTGTATGGTTCTGCTATAATTCCTGGGCGGAGGGGCGGCCTTCCGGGAGGGTTTTGTCGTCCGGGGCCTTGCTCGCGCTACCTATTTACTTTCCCCCGTCTCCGGCGATTATAGTATTTGGTGACAGCTAACGAAACGAAACCCGCCTACCTTTTTTTACAACGCTATCGCTATTTTTTTGAGAGACGGGAAGTTGTCGTTGCCAACATTTTGCCAAATTTTCACAAATCTTGTTCTTTCTGATTGTTTGAATTTTATTTGACGAAAATGATTCATTTTGGTGACGACAAGATATTTATTTTTTTCTTAATTTTACAACAAGTCGACTGTATGTTTAAAACTGTGAAATGTGGAAGCAGTGAAATGTGAAAACAGTGAAATGTGAAAACAGTGAAATGTGAACATCAAGCCAGCAAAACAGCCATCAATGTAGTCAGTGGAATTCGGGGATTTCGTAGTGGGACAGAAGAAAAGATGAAGTCATCAAAATATAGCAATCCTTACAGGCAAGGTTTGCAACCGTGAGTACGAATGTAAAACAGCAGTATAGTCAGCAAATTATCTACATTTGTTGTTTTCACCCTAAGAAGTCCCAAGACACTAGAGTTTGTCCACAAAGTTTTGCTGTACTTTTTGCTATCACTGTATCACCTCTAAAAACCAAATAATTCCTTAGAATTAATTTTCTTTATTTGTTTCTGTTTTTATTCATAGCGCCATTTTCTTATACAAGAAATATCTGATTGCGCCTTGTACATCCTTGTCACGAATCCAAAATACCTTTTCATTAACTGTCAAAGTTCCCGCCATAAAACGAACGACCTCACTTTAAATGGTCATTCAGAATTCCATCAGTCCAACGTCAGTTAAGTATGTATTAAGTAACCTGACAGGCTTAGTGACTAGTGTCGAAGCATTGCACAGTCGATAGTGCGTTCCCCTTTTCGTCATTTTACTGATGTTTTTCATGGTCCGAGTTGAACAGTTAGTTGGGTTGACAAGTGATTTTGATCGATTAATCATTTTTGGCGTATGTAAGGTTATGTAGCAAGACAGGTCTCCGACATCAGTAATTCCCGTGTCGTTAAATCAGGGAATGACGATACCAAGAAAGCTCATGAGGTTCGTTCTCAAGAAAGGTACTGTTATGAAATGTAGGTTTTGTCTGCCATCCTCAGTAAAGAGTCGCGGT
The DNA here is from genome assembly GCA_023053575.1 of Branchinecta lynchi. NCBI lineage: Eukaryota > Metazoa > Arthropoda > Branchiopoda > Anostraca > Branchinectidae > Branchinecta > Branchinecta lynchi. The sequence continues at coordinate 19,383,018 of JAKZAP010000018.1, forward strand.
TTGTCCATTTCCGTGAGAGAGTAGGTGCCCAGCGTTGTCGTTGTCCAGTGTTGTTTTTCCGACCTGAAAAAGGAAAGGTTTATGGTCAGTCAGTCAGTAATATATAAGTAAGGTTGCCCTATGATGTTGACAGCAATGTGTCAACTGCCAGTGAGAAATCCGCCCTAGCTTTGACGAATTTTGTAGACCAGTACTTTGATGAGCACTTTCGTGCAGTAGAGCAAATGATATGAGGTTGCAGGCTATAGATTGGCGGAGCATATTTTTTGTTACCTTTTATTTTTGCTTGTAGCCAGTCTGCTGTTTATGTTTCACCTAGAGCTTTGTTGACGTAGCTAACATGGTGGCGGAATTGATCTAACTTTATGCAGAAAAAGGAGATCAGTTCAGGGATATATATTTTGTCCTGCAACAATTATATTTTTATTTGATTTTTTTTTCCTCACCTCATTTTGTTCGAAACAAAGGATTTGACTTTACCGATGATGACGCAACATGTCTAATGAACACGAGAGTTCATGTTTACCCATTATTTGACCCAACAAGAGCAGTGATTTTGGTCAAACGCGTGAAGATTTATTACAGTCAGGGTACCGTGTATAAGAAAAAAAATACACATCATTTCACAAAGGTTTCCTTTCAAAAATAAACCATTCTAACTTATTAGTTTTTTTTAACCTTATTTTTTTTTATTCAAGTTGCAAATTCTTGAAATTACTGGGGTTTTTTTTATTTTGATTTATTAACTATTTTTTTTTTTAGCAGTTTTTCCTGCTATCTCCTTTATGTTTCATCTTTTCCTCATGGCATTACGGAATTAGCTACTCCTTTTCCATGAGAAAAAGTGAAACTATTTTAACTAATATCTTTGAGTTCCAGGAACAGCTTTCATAACAATTAATTCATAATCTGATAATTAATGGGTTTAAGTGAGTGATGAATAGATTGACTTCAAGGTCACAAGGATTGTTCAGTGAAACAGTCCTTACGCTATCATATACCCAGAATTGCCTATGTGGGCTGTGAAATTTATTGTATCACCGGTTCCAGAACTTTTCTATCGAAAAAGGGAATTTTCTTTAAGTTTTGGCTCTAGATTAAAATGGTGAGCCTTATTTTCAAATGTCATGATCCCTCATCAAAAAGTTCAGTTGTTCCGTGTTATTGCAATATCTTTCCTGACCTACTATCATGTCCAAAGACGGAATTAATTGCTCAGAATCAGTCCTTTAAGTTGTCAGAAAATTAAGCGGAGTTTTGCTCGCGTGATCTTTCCACGTCAGGGATCCTCTTCTTGGAGATATAAGGCCAAATATCTCTAAGAAAAATCCAAATTTTGATCTATCTATTTTGCAGATTTTATTGAGCGTGGAAAAGTGTAATGAATTATACTAGACAATTAATGAAGTCGTTGGGCAAACGTTTACGCCAATGTGGCGTAGGCACTGTAAATATCGAGTCATATGACTCATTTCCGTTAAAACTACCGGTAGAAATAGACTTTTGTGGCGAAATCAGGTTCTGCAATGCAGGCTGATACGGATCCAGCCACCAGCCGGAGTGCGTAATGGGCTAGGAACATGCCATTCCGACCGCTCGCAGCACTATGACATTTACCGGACTGCCGACCCTGACGGCAGTGTGACGCGGAGGGTAGCTGAATGTCACAGCTAGTTCCAAAATCCGCAACTGAAAGTCCCCGCGAATACCAGACGTCTTGGTTTTAATCATCAATATGATGATGATATATTTGGATGGATTATAGGCCTAATTTTATGAATTCAGGATGATTTTTGTGAAGGGGCAAATAATATGATGCTTGACTAGCTAGCAAGCACATTTTTGTTTCGAATTAGAAACAAGAGAAAGCTCGACATATTGAGCCGACGAGGCATTTCGTCAGTTATTAATTGCGCGTGCTCTAATTGAAAGAGCTTTGATGACTATGACGTTTCGGACTTGGTCAAGTCCGCAGTCTCTTCTTTTAGTCTACCAACAGGGGTGTAAAATATAGGACGTCCTAACAACGAAAATTGAATTCCCTGGTTGGGTAGCAAGAAGCAAATGACTAAGAACTAGGATAACTAGTTTTGTTTTTGATAAAACGTCAAAATACGGGATCTGAGGTGTTCCCAGGTGAACGAAAGTTTCACATTTAACGCGCATAGCGGCAATTTGAATAATAAGACCGCGGTGGATCCTTCAAGTAGATATGAAGGTCCTCACATTTGAGTGAAGGAAAGAGAAAATAACGTGAGTATATGGCAACCAAAGTTGACCATTTTGTGGAATATAATCCCTCATGTATGAGCAGTAACCCGCGAGTTCCAGCGGCAAAGCCGCCAGAATATTTTTCGGACCGTCTTATAGTCAAGAGACGCATCTGGACCGTTTTCATTATGAGTAAGTAAAACAGGTATGTCCTAATAGCCGTGGAAATGCTTTCCGGCCATGTTGTTTGAGATTATTCCGCATCCTTGGTGCAGAAACGATATACAGATTTTGTAGGACTATATTTTTGCCTGTTATAATTCGCCGCAGTGCATTTTTAACCGGTCATGGTAATAATCTGGACTCCGAGCTTTTTCGCGGCATGCGTGTGACAAGCTAGGTATTCGTAAAATATACAACTCTAGCCTCTAAAGAATTTTTTTTTTGATCACGCCTGTCCTGAGATAAAAGGTGATTGGGACAAAATTCTGTGTCAGGTAGGCTAGTTTTGAGTATGAAATGATTCGCTGAATATGGCGCGTATTTTCATGTTGCTCCACAGAGTTCCAGGTAGAACTCTTCTGGATGCAAATATTAAGGTGAATTATAATGACAAGAACAAAACTCACGGTACCAAGCTAGTCCGCACTATTTTTTTTTAACTGCATTAAATATGCCTGTATGAACTCAAGAAATAACGATAAAACAAGTGAACGAAGTAAATAAAGAAAACAAAGGAGTTCGAGTCTATGGCCGGTGATTTGGTTTGAATTAAGGAATTATCTCGAAGGGGGTAAAACGGAAAGAATATATTGGTCCAGTTCTGTTGAGTCCGGTTAGCATTGTACAAGAATGTTCATTTCTTGGCCTCTGTACAAATTAGATGCGAAGCAGAGAACCGCAAAGGGTAGGCTCTTGAAAAAGAAGTATTTTTGAAGCGGAAGGAAATAGGCCTATGTGTAGAGACCTACACAACAGGTTGGTCCTTATAAAAACAAGGCAAGTATGACAGAGATAAGCGTGACTGACAAACTGACTATAAGAGAATATTGTTGACAAAGAACAATTGGTATAGATACACGACAGACAGTAAGATTTCAGAAATGGGAACGAAAAGCAGACAGACTTACCGATTTAAAGTGAAGACGACGACGCTGACCATTTGTCCAGATCCAGTGGCTGTCGGTCTCGTTGATCCATTCACGAGAATAATGGAGCCTCACAGCAAAAGACAGGAGTGCTAGTTTGACTGTTGCTTCTACGGGGTGAGCAACAGAGGCCTTCCTGTTACGTGTGCGTTGCAAAATCCCCTACAGAACTTTCATGCGAGATGTGTCACTTTTGAGGCATTTCGGATGAAAGATTAATTTTTGTTTTAAAACAAAAACAAAAAAAAAGTAAGAGAAAGAAAACCATGGTTGGTGTATGTCTTGTTTGTGAGCGTGGCTGTAACGTGTTATTAGTAGAAATGTTCCCTAATTCAAACTGACGCGTTTTCGCAGTGTGGTTTACCTAGTAAACATATTATCTTTATTTAAGATAGTATACATGATTTAGTGTTTTGCAAGTTCTTAGGCCTCACATTTCGCTCGTACTTCACAAGCAGGATTTATGTCGTGTATGTACTTAGGAAAGTGCTTTATTTCATAGAAAACAAAACAAAATAAAGTACAGTATTTAGTATTTGTTAGACAGACGACGAAGGAATTGTGAAAGTAATTACAGAATGATTGTAATCGATGTCTATGATTAATTGGACCATAACTATGCGGGAAAACTCATGCATAACACAAACTACATGAACACAACTATTCACATTTAAAACATGCTTCACTTGCGACATATTATATGTATCATATTGTCTATATAATAACAAACTGGAAAAAAAAATAAGAAAAAAATAAACTGCATTGTAACTATGAAAACAATCCAACATGCCTCGAATTTTTCAATGATGATTCCTTCACCTTGGTGTGTTAAAATTGCAGTTTGATAGACGGCTCCACGTTTTACTGCAAGCGTGAAACGCTTGTGCAGATTTTTCTTGATGGCCTTATTTTCTTGGTCTTCCAAATTGGCTATAAAAGACCGTTATACACAACGTATGTAACTGCTATAGTTACATTCCTACTACCGGTAAGCCATTGTTCAGTGATGTCTACTAGATACTGGTGTCGTGTTTAAGCGCTTCTCAAGGCGATGCTTATTCTTCACAGCCGAATATTTCCATTTCTACAATTGGGTTGACAAAGCTCGGATATCCAAGTCGAACCGAATTTCTTCGATTTTTGGGAGGATTTACTGCTTTGATGAATTACGGATGATTAGCCGCTTGTTCTTTCAGCTTTACGAGTTGGTTCTCCCAAGTATTTCATTAAATGATTATCCTTATACATGTTGTCATCGAGGCTGATCAGATCACTTCTGGCGTGAGCGTCATAGTCAACATTTTATTCTTCATGCGTCAGATTCCTTTGCTTAACCAAGCTCTAGTGAAGGTGTATTAAGGTTTAGCAAGAGTCAAGACCATTCTGATTGTTCGCCCTTTGAATTGAGCATCTAAAGAAGCAATGTTGCTTTCCACAACTTTTCTGCCCCCAATCAAGTTCAGCCTACTTTTGGGGAGCATCACTTCAGAGTGCTCGGTTTCAGAACGAGCTTGGCCTTGATCGACTGAATCAATCGGCACTGAAGAAGACAAGCGAAACTTATTGAATTCTTCCTGCAACGGCGATGTGAGATTTCCGACTCAGCATCACTGTTCGAATTACTACTTGGAGCTTTCAACCTCAACTTTGGAGCTGGAACGTTTTCTTTAACCACGCGCAGAAACAACAGTCGCTGTCCAGAACTTCATTTATTTTATATCGGATACGATATTTCTTATCCCCTCGTCAACATCCAAATCGTCAAAAAGGAAAAAAAAAAAAAAAAAATATTGACATCCAAACCGAACCAAACCGACATCCAAACTATTGACAATGTACAGAAACAAAAAAATATTATGCATTCTTCTTTTCACTTGACTTGATCACACTCATTCATTCATCAGTCATTCACAAACAACCCGAATAGTTAAATTGTATGAGGTCCATTGTCACATTTACGGTTTTATTTGTACGATCGCAAGATCGGGCGTTCAATTTTACGGTCGTAGGTGTAATCCTAGTGAGTGCCTTGTTTGTATAATTTTGTAAGTCGTTTAGGGTGTTGGGCAGATTGATCAAATTCTTGAGTAATAGATGCTAACTAGATGTGAAGTCGTATTTTTATAAATGACAGGATATTATAGTAGTGCAAGATGGTATAGCAAACGGCAATTTACATTTATATGTTTGTATCAATGTTTCTTGACTATGTCAAATTTAAAAGGAGACCGGAACTTGTAATCTTCGATTAAAGACTTATTCTAAATATCAGTCAACTACGTCTATTAATTATTTAAGATCAACGACAGAAATAGGAGCTATACGTTTCTTGTAATATTTTGTCAACAAAGTAATATTTCCCATACAGTGCATAAACATCAGTCTAGACCATAATGGCGAAGGTTCTCGAAAGTATAAAGTGTAAACACATAGGCTAGGTATAACCAAGGCCTTCTTGAAAATATAGCTGTAAACAACGTTGCCTCAGACGAAAAATAACAACAGCTTTCGTACGTTTCATGTTGAGAATCCTTCGGCAGACTTGTCTTGGCTTTCAAAGAGTTCAGTTCTCTTGTAAGAATGTAGTTTGTAGATAAGGTAACCATCTTTTCACATATGAAGTGCTTGTACACAGTAAAAATAAGCAGTAACTTTCAAGTCAGTAAAATCACACGAATTATTATTTCTAGTTCATTTTCCTGTCTCTCAGAATAAGACGATAGTGTTCTTCGGCGATCTTTTGTGATTTTCGATATAGTTTGGGGAGTGTTGGTTATTGTTGGATAAGGGGGTTCCTTTAGGAACATCAAGAATCATCAGATAGGGTGGTCCCTTTTAGAGGGATAGGCTTCTCAACTCCCTCCGTGCGTGCGTGTCTCAGCGTTCTGGGGGTTACCGGTGCCTACGTGCTCTGGTGTCCGAAAGGCATCAGGTCATCTGGGCATTCCGTGGCTCTGTCGGACGTAGGGACATCCGTTCATGCGGGGCGTCTTGGAAGTCAGTTCTTCGGGAAGGTCGGCCAGTAGGTGTAAATTCATTGGGACATAAATTCAGTGGCTTACCGTGATTACTCTTTCGTATCTTTTCATCTTTTTATTTCGTAGCTTCGTTTTGTAAATAAAACCAATTGCCGGTATCTTTTCTTCTTGTATGGTTCTGCTATAATTCCTGGGCGGAGGGGCGGCCTTCCGGGAGGGTTTTGTCGTCCGGGGCCTTGCTCGCGCTACCTATTTACTTTCCCCCGTCTCCGGCGATTATAGGGCAATCTGATTTCGTTGTCTGAACATTCAACACGTAAGGTTTGCAGAATCATAACATTCCGGTAGAACTACCCATGTGATGAGAAAACTATCACATAAAATTACATCCGGTGCCACGGTGCCGGTCGGGCACCGCGGCGCCGGGCACTTCCTGTACACCAAAATCGAGATTAGACAACCCCTCGACAGAGAGGCTTCGTCGAGGCCCTCAGCGCAGGACGAGCATTTCCAGGATAAACTTTAGGTGTGAGCGGAAACCGCCGATCGAAAAAGACAGAAACACTTCTTTAAATTTAAGGCACGGACTTACCTATTCGTCCACATATAATGACCACCTTCACTCACTATCCCTGAAATGCACACCTAACTAACACAATCACACTAAACTAAATTACGGTGGAAGTTTAAGAAAATTGACGAGTCGACGACGCCGTGGAAACATCGTGACACGACGCCTATACCCCCGGGTCGGCACCCGTAGGAAGTTCGCAGTATTAAAGCAGAGAACCGAGAATACAGTAGTGACATGCTGGTGACATGCCTGCAATACTGCGAAAAGCACCGCACTGTAAGCCCTGAAACGTCAACACACAAATGGTTGTAATTTCTTTTCGAAAATACAACCAATCTACGAAATTGTTGAACTGATTATTTAGAATCTATTCTTTAATTGATTGCAGGTATATTTCTTCCGGCTGGAGGATCCTTGCCAAAAGGGGGAGAAAAGTCGCTGAAGAATCCGCTAGTTGACTTTTTAGTATTTTTTTTTTATCTATTCGTCATACAGCATCCCCCAAGGGGTTACCCACTCCCCTGCATCTACTGGGAACTCTTTCCTGGCACCGACCAAAAACCAGCGGTACCAGCCATAAATTAGGTGATTTCCGGCTCTAAACATTCTGACTTTAATGTCTTCAATATAAGATTTGTTCGTGATATAAGGTTTGTCAATAGAAGGTTTGACCGCAAACAAATTGCAACAGAAAGGATTGTTATACCATCTTGTACAGGAAAAAAACTGTACAACATATCAACAGTTGAGAAACCTAGCAGGGTGCAAAATTCGTTTTTTTTTAGCATTTACTATTTAATTTTTATTTTTTCATGTTATATTTCAAGCTAGATTGACTGTACTAACACGTGGCAACCGGATCCGGCACTGATCAGGGACCGGGAACTGGCTCTACATGAAAATAGAGAGTTGGTAACCCCTCGGCATACCCGACTATGAGAAGAGGGGCGGGGGGGCTGTAGATATAATTTAGACGACTAGGAACGTTCGGGAAAGGTTTGAGGTTTGGGGTAGGTTCTTAGAGTTGGTCTTCAGAAATCGAACACATTTTTTTGAAAGCTCGGTTGTGAGGCCTTTGTTGATTTCGTTTATAAAGGGGTATGTCACAAGAATACTCTTGATCTCTCGTTGCCGATGCAAAATCTCCGGCCTCTCCGGGTGCCTAGCGGAAGAAAGGCAGAAGTGGTGTCACGGGAAAGATAATTTCGTAAACCACATTGGCCTGACATATCACAAAAAATAAACGAAGAAGCCAAACCCCATTTGCGTTGGTTTCTTCGTTGATTTTTTGTGGTGGTGTCACAGCTGCTCCCAAAGATCGCCGTGATTGTTTGACACAGGATTTGGGTCGTTGAGTTTTAGTCGTTACGGAGACGCTTACTCCTTCTTCCTGAGGATCGTTGGCGTGTTTTGGACTTAGCAAGTAAGTAAGTAAGTAGTAAGTAATTTATTTATAACCCGTCTTTTTCAGAAAGCGGAGTAAATCACGAAAATAAATAAAACACATAAACATAAACAAAAAAACACTTAATTTCAATCGTCGGCCAGGAAGCAGTGTAGCTGGTCGTGCGCTGGTTGGGTTCTGTTGTCAATAATTTTTTATAGCGACGAAGAAACATCCAAAGGGGTAACACTTGCATCTTGAATTTTGAACTTCTCTGGCAAAGTATGGTTATGGCATAATTTCGACAACTGGAGCAGGTGCTTTGCATATTTAAAATAACATGATCTCATCTTTTTTATCTCCTTCTTTCTTTAGTCATATAGAGTATCCTCGAACATAAGGATGGGCTTACCCTTTCGTCAAAATAAATGTACTGGGCCAAGTTCATTACTCAGAAGCAAGAGCCGCTTGTGCTACTGCGTGCCGTTCAATGCTGGGACCACAATAAACAAATTTCACCCGTAAGCCAGATTCATTATCGGCGTGATTGATGGGTCATTATAGTGACGAACGGTGGTCGCGTAGTATGCCAGACTCATTGCGTGCGGTTTGACGCTAAGAAAGGAAGTGAGGACGTTGACATGCATGACCGACATTACCAGAACGTAACAGCCGATTTTTTGTCCTCCTTATTCCAAACTCTAAACTATTAAAGTATAATTGAAAAGAGCTGATATTACAAACTAGTTACTCGTCACTTATTCACTTAAACGAGCACTTAAATTGGCTAGAAGATCTGCTGAAAAGGCGTTACTTCGTTGTTCTGCTGCACACGAATAATCAATTTTCAAATAGTGGAATTTCCGTGTAATTTGTGGTACTTCTATGCGCTTGTCTCTGTGTTGTATGCCTTACCAGAAGGGTTTCTAATTTTTTTCAAAGCCTTTTTTTCAAGCTTCAAAAGCTCAAAAGCCGCGTTTGTGTTGAGATGAATATTTCCCGCGTCATAGTAGAATTTACGCTGTGGGGACGGCCTCAGATATTTTGAACGTCACAACTAGAGCAGATAGTGGAAAAAAAAACTTAGCAGAATCCAAATTATTCTGTTTATTCAATTAAATGACACAAAAATAAGTTGGCTTTTCAGTTAAACTTTAAGGGGCATATCCCACGGTTCCCATAATGCCCACGAGGTTCTTGCCCACGCTCAGAATGTCCACGATCCGCCGAATTAGTGCCGTGCCGTATTTGTTTACAATTCATTTTGGAAAAGTAATTATACAAATAAATGAACCTAACCTGATCCTAACCGATCCTAACCTAACCGATGCCGAGGATCCGATGATTTTTGTTTTTCTTGTTCTAATAGCTTGTAAACAAAATCAAAATTATGAAGTGCCATGCGGGCCATGACAACCCAGTCCAGGTTATCCTCCGGCAGGGAGCGCGTATTTTGTGTTGCAAGAGCAACCAAAACGTAAGTGGAGGGATACCTATGACATCGCAAAAGTTGTCCGTCCGTCTGTTAGCACGATAGCTCTCGAAGTGGAGGAGATATTTGTTCAAACTTGGCATGAGGACTCTTTAGGTGTCCTGACCAGATACGGAAGCGGTAGGAGGAGGATAGTGCGGGAACCGGAAATTCGCAGATATGTTCCGATTCGAGTCAAACTAGACGGGCGAGAAGAGAAGAGTTCAGAGATGCGACGCGTATGTGTCCTAGTTGTATCCGGCTACAGCGGAGGGAGTTGGAGGGGGAGTCCCGGAAATTTGTTGGCTCGCATAGGGGTCAAACGGGTGGAGAGATTTGAAAGATACTTCTATCTGGACACCACATGCTTATCTGTGTATACACCACCTTTATAAGTTTTATAAAGAGGATTTTGTCGGATTTTGTTCTTTCCGAAATTTCCAGTTTATAAAAAGCGATCTTGCAATTCATTTAAGAATCTTGCAAAGTAGTCTTTTTTATTTTTACCAATACGAATAGAACTGACAAATATTTTTTTTCGTCCGAATTCCGGGGAATCCGGACGACCTAGCGACTTTGTTGGGAAACGAAGAGGAAAATCAATTTTCGATGTCTTCTTCTCACTGGACGGAAACACCGATAAAAAAAAATACCACACAATACCTACCGAATTTTCAGTTTTCACCGGATTCCGAAGGTTGTATCATCCAAGCAGGAAAACAAAGCAGATAAATCAACTTGCCAACGTAACCCACTATTGAAACTGTAAATTGCTTGATGAATCTATTACATGAACTACCAAAATTCCGAGTACTGACGGAGCACCACTCTTCATTAAACACAAATTTTAAGGCACACCAAAGAAATACTGACTGGGGCTGCTCCGGGGACCTTTCGCTTTCCAAGCCAGGCAAGTTACCACTACACCACAGATAAGAACTGTCAGAGAAAACAGTATGCGAAAAACAAACAGCAAACCAAATGTTCAAAGTAGGGAAACAAACATGGAATTCATTCAAATCAGGTGTCCACTATGCAGACTAAGTGACTAAACAAAACGAGACCAAAGGTTTCGATGGGATCCCAAAAATCTAATATTTGATCCAGACAATTGCGAACGAACTACCATACTTGTCCAGAAAAAAAAAAGGTCAGAAACGAATTCAGCGTATCACCTTATCGGTATAAAGAACATCTAATCAACTTCAAGTAAAAGTTCAACTTATTAAAAAAAATCCGGTTTCAACCGGATTCCAAACGATCTATATGTCCAGGTAAAAAAAAAAGATTGTCATATACAGATTCAGCGTGTTTTCTTACCCCTAAATCTGTCATCTAATCAACTTCAAATAAAACTTTTGCTTTTAACAAATTTTCCGGTTTGGCCTGATTCCGGCCGAACAAGTTGTCCTGGTAGAAAATACTGTTCCCATAAGGGTTCAGCATGTCTTCTTACCCCTTAATCGAACATCTAATCAACGTTAAACAAAACTTTTACTTTGAACAAACTTTCCGGTTTTGGCCGAATTCTGGGCGAACTACTTGCCCGGCGAGAAAATGGTTTTCACCATCGTGTTCCAGACGTCTTCTTATCCCTAAATCGAACATCTAATCAACTTCAAACAAAACTTTTACTTTTAACAGACTTTCCGGTTTTGGCCGGATTCCGGGCTAACTACTTGTCCGGCGAACAAATGTGTTTCACCATCATGTTCAGCATTTCTTCTTACTCCTTAATCGAACATCTAATCAACTTAAAACAAAACTTTTACTTTTGAACAAACTTTCCGGTTTTAGCCGGATTCCGGGCGAACTATTTGTCCGATGACAAAATGGTTTTCACCATCGTGTTCAGGGCTTTTACCCCACAACCGACTATCACATTATATGTTTAAAATATTTCATTTGCCCCCTAAATTAAACCCCCTCCCCCACCCCTAAATGTAGGGGTACAGAGCCCATCTACGAACATGACCTTACTCTTGACCCAAGCAATCCTCACACCAAGTTTCATCAAGATATCTCATTCCCTTCGAGAGTTATAGTGCTTACAGACGGACGGACGGACAACTTTTGTGATGTCATAGGTATCCCTCCACTTACGTTTTGGGATCCCAAAAATAGAGTTGAACACGAATTCAGCATGTCTGCTTATCCCTAAGTCTAACCTCTAATCAACTTTAGGTAAAAATTTAACTTTTAACAAATTTTGTTTTGGCCCGATTCCCGGCGACCCGCTTGCCTGGGGAGAAAATAAGTTTCAGGTACGGGATTAGGATGTCTCGTTACCCGTAAACTGTTAAATTATCCTCATTTTGCTTTCAAAGAATATTTGTTTGGCCCTTAATTCGGAATCCCCCGCCCCTACATCATGGCTACGGATCCCATCTACGAACTTGACCTGTACTTTAACCCAGTCAATCCTCAGATCACACCAAGTTTGAACAAAATATTTCAATGCCTTTGAGAGTTATCGTGCTGGACAGACGGACTAATTACGTTTAGGATCCCAAAAAGTCAGGCTAATATAGGCCCGTATCCAGGAATTATTTCGGGGGGGGGGGGGGGGGGGGGGGGGGGGGGGGGTTTGCCTGTCGGTCGGACAAAAAAGTAAAAAAAAAACATAGATCAGAGGGAAAGGCGTATAAGATTGATGATTTTTGCATGTTTCGGGGGGGGGGGGTTCAACTCCCTAACCCCCTCCCCTGGATACGGCCTTGGGCTGATACACTACCCAACCCCGACTCATCAGTAATTTCTGTCTCTATAGTCACCGCATGTGCCTCTACGGTTGCGTTCCGGAACTTAACGATCGTTAACAAATTGTTAACAGTTGGTAACTTTTTGCGTTCCACGTTTCTGATTTCGAAATTTAAGCTCCGCCCACCTACAATTTCCATTCCAGAGCTTAACTATTGTTCACTATTTTGTAACGATGGTGGGATGAGCATCGTTACAAAATAGTTAACAATTGTAGAACTGGGAAAAGTTAACGATCGTTAAACCTGCAGTTAGCTCCGCCCCGAAGTACAGTTAACGATTGTTAACAATTGGGGGAACGCAACCTACGTCACCGCATGAGAATTGGTCCTCCTCGAAGCAATGAATATTCTAGTTCTCATTCACAAATGTAGTAATTACAGCTAGTAATCCTTTTTTTTTTTCGTATCACAGGCACCATTCCCCTGACACATGTACAGCTTTTTTCTTCCTTTTTCCCCTACCACACTAAACATTCCCTCCTCTAATATACCAAGATTTACGGCACGCTCCACATCATTACCACTGGACAAAGATTAAGGACGATAAATGGATATCTCCCTTAGAATTTTCTCTTTCGCTCAGTTTGCATTTGTGTTTTTTGTCAAGATTTGTTGTTTTCGATAGTACAAGGATTTATTCAATTTTTTATGGCACTTGCCCTTCGGCCAAGTGCCATATAGCGATCGCAATTTCTGTCCGTCCGTCGGTCTGTCGGTCTGTCCAGGTTTTGCTAGTTCGGGCACTTCCACATAAGCTAGGATGATAAAACTTGGCAGGCATATCAGGGACCCCAAATGATTAAGTTGGAAATAGTCACTTCCCCGATCCGAGCACCGTGGGGGGAGTGGAGGGAGGGGGAATCCGGAATCTTGAGGTATTTTTAACTTTTGAACGGGTGATCGGATCTCGATGAAACTTGATATTTGGAACGACCTCATGCCTCAGACGACCCACTTAAAATCCGGACCGGATCCGGTGACTTTTGGGGGGAGCTGGAGGGGGCAACCGGAAATCTTGGGAAACGCTATGAGTGGAGGGATCGAGATGAAACTTGGTGGGAAGACACCTAGCAAACGCTAGATACATCGTTGACATAACCGAGCCGATTCGGGCACTGTGGGGGGGAGTGGAGGGAGGGGGAATCCGGAATCTTGAGGTATTTATAACTTTTGAACGGGTGATCGGATCTCGATGGAACTTGATATTTGGAAAGACCTCATGCCTCAGACGACCTACTTAAAATCCTTACCGGATCCGGTGACTTTTGGGGGGAGCTGGAGGGGGCAACCGGAAATCTTGGGAAACGCTATGAGTGGAGGGATCGAGATGAAACTTGGTGGGAAGACACCTAGCAAACACTAGATACATCATTGACATAACCGAGCCGATTCGGGTAATGTGGGGGGAGTAGAGGGAGGGGGAATCCGGAATCTTGAGGTATTTATAACTTTTGAACGGGTGATCGGATCTCGATGGAACTTGATATTTGGAAAGATCTCATCCCTCAGACGACCCACTTAAAATCTGGACCGGATCCGGTGATTTTTGGGGGGAGCTGGAGGGGGCAACCGGAAATCTTGGGAAACGCTATGAGTGGAGGGATCGAGATGAAACTTGGTGGGAAGACACCTAGCAAACACTAGATACATCGTTGACATAACCGAGCCGATTCGGGCACTGTGGGGGGAGTAGAGGGAGGGGGAATCCGGAATCTTGATGTATTTATAACTTTTGAACGGGGGATCGGATCTCGATGGAACTTGATATTTGGAAAGACCTCATCCCTCAGACGACCCACTTAAAATCTGGACCGGATTCGGTGACTTTTGGGGGGAGCTGGAGGGGGCAACCGGAAATCTTGGGAAACGCTATGAGTGGAGGGATCGAGATGAAACTTGGTGGGAAGACACCTAGCAAACACTAGATACATCATTGACATAACCGAGCCGATTCGGGTACTGTGGGGGGAGTAGAGGGAGGGGGAATCCGGAATCTTCAGGTATTTATAACTTTTGAACGGGTGATCGGATCTCGATGGAACTTGATATTTGGAAAGACCTCATCCCTCAGACGACCCGCTTAAAATCTGGACCGGATCCGGTGACTTTTGGGGGGAGCTGGAGGGGGCAACCGGAAATCTTTGGAAACGCTATGAGTGGAGGGATCGAGATGAAACTTGGTGGGAAGACACCTAGCAAACACTAGATACATCATTGACATAACCGAGCCGATTCGGGCACTGTCGGGGGAGTGGAGGGAGGGGGAATCCGGAATCTTGAGGTATTTATAACTTTTGAACGGGTGACCGGATCTCGATGAAACTTGATATTTGGAAAGACCTCATGCCTCAGACGACCCACTTAAAATCCGGAACGGATCCGGTGACTTTTGGGGGGAGCTGGAGGGGAGAACCGGTAATATTGGAAAACGCTATGAGTGGAGGGATCGAGATGAAACTTGGTGGGAAGACACCTAGCAAACACTAGATATATCATTGACATAACCGAGCCATGCCTACTCGTAACAAGTGCCATATGAGCTCGTAGCTCTTGTTCCCTTTAAAGGACACCTGAATGAAGAGTAACAATTATCATCCCTATCTGCATGACTTCCGTTAAAATTGCCTGCAGAAAACCGAATCCAAATACGAAATAGTGTTTCCAAGCTATGATTTATATTTCAGTACCGAACAATTTTAAAAATGAACAAATGTCTCCAAACAACCCTTCTTCTGGAATATTTTTTAACCAGGTAAGCCCAAACGGATATCTAGAAGAAATTTTAATGCGATCCGGTCAGCGCTGTACAAGATTTGAATGAATTGCGCTTTTTGTCTTGGAGTCTGCATGTGCAAACCTCTAAAAACGAACATCCTATTTTGAAAACGTCACGCTCAGGAGAAGAATGGTCTCCGTGGCCATGTCTGTAAATGCATTCTCCATGGTGTGTTCAAGTATGGTTTCTTTGATCAGGTGTCCTTTAATAACGGCCTATCTTGCCTCCATTCGATCATGCTGAAGATCATTAGATTATTTGAATTTGAAAATTGAACTGAAGCTGGAAATAGGCGATGACTATTATAATTCACACAACAGAATGAAGTGTGTAATTTATTTTTTACCCACCCTGCAGAGCATAAGAAATAAAATAAATAAATACCCTTATTAGAATTTGAAAATTAAACTGAAGCTGGAAATAGGCAATGACTTTATAATTCACACAACCGAATGAAGTTTGTAAGGAAGTAATTTAATTTTTACCCGCGATTTTGCAAAGCGGAGAAGAGATAAATAAAAACAAAGGACAGGACACATAAGAAAACGCAATTTTTTTTATCGTCGGCCACAAGGCAGGGTAGAAGGTCATCTACTGGTTGAGCCCAGTTCTCGATGATTTTCGGTAGACACGAGGAGACTTAAGATGGGAGCATATCACGAGACAAACTAGACCTACGTTGCCCGGGCAACGTGAAGTGTTGCGGCAACCTTTGCCCGGCTTCGCCGACTAAAGTGTTGCGAGAGCAACACTTTGGTTTTGTTTCTTCGCTGTCGGTTAAATGCTGAAATTGTCAACTTATCGAAGCTTTTAAAACGGTATGTTCTAAAAAGAATAATCACATGATCAAAAGCTGTTCTTTAGCGTTGTAAAACCAACAAAAAAACAATATCGGAAGAAGGGACTACAGTGACTTTGCGGTCAGTTGAACTTTATCCTTTTCAATCGTAGATATCGTGACGGATGAAAACTTGGAACAATATCTTATATAATCTAGTTGGTATTATAAAGCTATCTGTAACGTTTCAGGATTAAAATACCTTAGATGACACTATTAATTATTACAAAACTACCTTATTTTTTTACGTTACCGTATCGTTTGTACCCGTTGCGTAAACGTTTAATCCTAGGTTATAGCGATAGACCATCGATACAAACTTTCTTACCGTCATATTTACAGAAATCGAATACAATGTGCACCAATTTTCAAAAATTTCTAGCCCCTCGTGAACCGATTCTTACTTAGAAGTCCCTCTCCGGTGACTGACATCAAATTCATCGGAAACAAATAATGGATACAACAGCTAGCAAAAGTTGCTAACCCCTCATCGCTGAAGATGATTATAGCATAAAAGCCGATTACTACTTACAAGTCCCATGCATGTCTTACAATTGGGAAAAAAATTGTTCTTACCATCGAATACACCTGAAACAAATAACAGGTATACCAACTAGCAAAAGCTGCAAACTCCTCATTGCCGAAGATGATTATGAGCTAACAGTCGACTGTTGCTTACAGTCAACTGTTGCTTAGAAGTCCCTTACATGTCTCACAACTGGTATCGCCTATTTTTGGTTTCAGTGTGTACCTAGCTCCTGAAGTTGTCAACCCCTTGAAACTTTCATTCTGGTTTATCTCATGAAGGATTTTTGTTAAAAAAAAATGGATGACATATACTTTGATCAGCTCACCAAGGGCTATCGATTGCCCTAACCACAACAAAAGAATATCGGAAAAAGGTACTAAATTATCTTTGCAGTCGGTTGAACTTTATCCTTTTCAATCGTAGACATCGTGACGGATGAAAACTTGGAACAATATCCTATATAATCTAGCTGGTATTATAAAGCTATCCGTAACTTTTCAGGATGAAAATACCATAGATGACACTATTAATTATTACAAAACTACCTTATTTTTTTACATTACCGTATCATTTGTACCCGTTGCGTAAACAGTAAATCCTAGGTTACAGATAGACCATCGATACAAACTTTCTTACCGTCAGATTTATATAAATCGAATACAATGTGCAACAATTTGCACAAATTTCTAGCCCCTCCTGCACCGATTCTACTGACAAGTTCCTTTCCCGTGATAGACATCAAGCTCACCGGATAAAAATAATGGGTACACCGGCTAGCAAAAGTTGCAAACCCCTCATCGCTGAAGATTTTTGTAGCATAACAGCCGATTATTACTAACAAGTCCCTTGCATGTCTTACAATTGGGAACCAAGCTGTTCTTACCATCAAATGACAGGTATGACAACTAGCGAAAGCTGCAAACCCCTCAATGCCGAAGATGATTATGAGGTAACAGTCGACTGTCGCGTACAAGTCCCCTACATGTCTCACAACTGGTATCGCCTATTTTCGGTTTCAGTGTGTACCTTACTACTGAAGTTGTCAACCCCTTGAAACTTTCAAACTGGTGTATTTCATGATGGAATTTTTGTGCCAAAAAATGGATGACATATACTTTGATCAGCTCATCAGCGGCTATCGATTGCCGTCGAAAAAAAAATTCTACCTGTCTTAGTTCAAAAGTTGACTTTTTTGCCGTAGGCCAACTTTCTAACGTCACCACTTAGAAAGGAGCAAAGGATAAGCTCTAGTTTCTTTAGCAATGAGAGAACTTCTAAAGTTTAAGAGTTCATCTGATACCATTTCTCTACCGCAAACCCAAGTGCAAAAAACCGAATGATAAACTCAGCTGAAATCGCGTACACAAATGGATAGTTGCGTAAACAGTTAATCCTAGGTTACAGCGATATACCATCGATACAAACTTTCTACCGTCAGGTTTATAGAAATCGAATACAATGTGCACCAATTTACAAAAGTTCTAGCCCCTCGTGAACCGATTCTTACTTACAAGTCTCTCTCCCGTGATAGACATCAAGTTCACCGGATAAAAATAATGGGTACACTAGCGAGCAGAAGTTGTAAACCCCTCATCCCTGAAGATGATTGTAGCATACAATATGCACCCAATTGCAAAAATTCCTAGCCACTCGTGAACCGATTCCTACTTACAAGTCCCTCTCCCGTGATATACATTAACCCTTAACCGAAAACAAATAATGGGCACACCAGCTAGCAAAAGTTGCAAACCCATCATCGCAGAAGATGATTGTAGCATAACATCCGATTATTACTTACAAGTCCCTTGCATATCTTACCATTGGGAACCAAATTGTTCTTACCATCGAATACACCGGAAACAAATAACAGGTACACCAACTAGCAAAAGCGGCAAGCCCCTCATTACCAAAGATGATTATGAGCCAACAGTCGACTGTTGCTTAAACCGAAAACAAATAACCTTAACCTTAACCTTAACCGAAAACAAATAATGGGCACACCAGCTAGCAAAAGTTGCAAACCCATCATCGCAGAAGATGATTGTAGCATAACATCCGATTATTACTTACAAGTCCCTTGCATATCTTACCATTGGGAACCAAATTGTTCTTACCATCGAATACACCGGAAACAAATAACAGGTACACCAACTAGCAAAAGCGGCAAACCCCTCATTACCAAAGATGATTATGAGCCAACAGTCGACTGTTGCTTAAAAGTGCCCTACATGTCTCATAACAGGTATCGCCTATTTTTGTTTTCAGTGTACCTTACTACTGAAGTTGTCAACCCCTTTGAAATTTTCAAACTGGTGTATCTCATATGGGAATTTTTGTACCAAAAAATGGATGACATATACTTTGATCAGCCCATCAATGGCTATCGATTGCCGTCGAAAAAAAAAATTCTACCTGTCTTAGTTCAAAAGTTGACTTTTTTGCCGTAGGCCAACTTTCTAACGTCACGACTTAGAAAGGAGCAAAGGATAAGCTCTAGTTTCTTTAGCAATGAGAGAACTTTTAAAGTTTAAGGGGCACATCTGATACCGTTACTCTACCGCAAACCCAAGTGCAAAAAAAAAAATTACAAACTCAGCTGAAATCGTCGCAGACATGGACAGAAACAATAGATGGCAGCACTTTCGGACCCGTGGGAAAAAACCACTTATTTGTCTCTGTAGATTTTTCTATTTATCACTCAAAGAAGATATGTTGGCTGTGGGGCCGGGTAACTGCCGCATATATTTAACACTTATAGATTTTAGTCCATCTTCAATTTGAAACTGGTGCCTGCCTGCTAGCGTGCTAGAACGGAGCTTTCCACTCGAAAGCAGAAACATGGTTTGATGAAACGAAAGGTTCGCTACACAACTTGAGATGGTCCTCTCCGACATAGGCTATACAACTCCACTTCACTTCGCAAACCGTAGGCTCTGGCTCGAGGACAAGCAAAAACCATCCTTTTTGGCCCCAGGCAAGAGTTCTACGGAGCTTTCCAAAATGTAATGTCATATTCATCAATCCGGCCGAAGTTCCACACTTTCCGTAAAAACCGCACAGGTTAGACCCTTCCCAGTTACCAGGAATAAAATGAAATCGGAGTCATAGGAAAAAAAAAAAAAAAAAAAAAAAAAAAACGAGGACAAAACCAAAGTGTTGCTCTCGCAACATAATTTTCAGGAGACAATCGGCTTTTGACAAGTGTCACTAGGCAAATCCGCACAAGGCAATTGGAGCATTAGACAAATCTTCAAGAGGCAATTATTCATTAGCCAACCCTCCCACGAGACAACTCGGATTAAGAAAATTAGGATTAAGACAATCAGCTTAGAGTGAGCTACCGTATATGCATGAGGTAGAAGGTGCATGTTAGGTTGTCATTTCTGATTTTGGAAACAGAATGCCAACCAAAATCCAGTTCGAAATGGTGAAAATTGCAAGAGGAGGGACTGCAGTCCATACTAGTGGCTACAAGGCTAGAAATGTTTGTCTCGTGATAGGTAGCCCTTTAGATAGGGTAATACTTGCATCCGGAACTTGGTACTTATCCGCACGGGTGTCCCGAGCCTTTCTTCATGGGGGGTGGGGGGTGAACCTGGTAAAAAATGACCGAATCGGTACCTGATATTGACCAAATTTATAAAAAAAAAATTCTAAAAGACAGCGAGATGCTTTCAAGAAGCCATAATGTAAAAAGTTGCATAGTATGTATAAAATCAAGTATAAAATTTGGCGTGTTTTCGCGCTCTTCCACTTCTGTTTTTTTTGTTCAGGTATACGCCGTCACTAGCTTTTTACCTTTGGGGGACGTCCAGTTTTGCCAACAGGACTTGAAATGTGCCGACAAAAAAACGCAGTTGCTTCCAAGCGACAAGGTCGTGATCGGCTGTACCCAGAAAAAATTAAAGCGCCGCAGGGAAAAATTTTTTAATCCGCCTTTTTTCTGGCAAATTTTAGCTTTTAACGTGGTTCAAGCCCTCCAAAATTCTAAGCCTCAGACGCCAACTAAATGACGTACCCTTCTTCTAAATAGTGAAGACTGCTAAATGTGCCGCAGGCGAAGTTTTTTGGAAACACTCGTGATCAAAGTGCCTTTTTGCGTTCCCAAGGCTACCTATTAAACCACAGAGCTGCCAGGCGAAAAAAGGGTCCATCCAGGGTAAAGTAGATGTAAAGGACATTTATTCTGAAATTACAGCAAGCAAAAATAGGCTAGTTTTCACGTCAAGAGACGTGCTTATTCCTGAAGTTCTGCATTCATTTGAAGTATAAGTTAAGTAAACGAATGGAAACCAGCTGAAACTACCGTTAAATGATAAAGAACAAGAGCTAAATAAATGCCACTTAAATTACCAAGCTCAGTCACTGGGGTGAACCAAATAATGAATTCGTCCTACCGAAAAACTAACTAAAAAAATTAGGATCAGATTGGGAGTGGTATAACGACTGAATTTCGGAACGGAATAAAACTCATGGTAGAACCACTTAAACAACCGAATGTGGTAAGTCTGGTTATAGATGCGGACCAAACAAAAGTCAGGTGAAATTACCGAACTCGGTAATGAATTAGAACCAAATGAATCTAATTATTGCCGAATTAGGAAATGGATTGACCGAAAGCGATAGAACAGATACGGACTTGAGAAAAGCCCTTGAACAACTGAATTCGCTAACGAATGAGACTAAATAAAGCGAATTTACGTAGGGACATACTGAATGTGGTGAAATCGACTAGGACTGAGCAAATTTGGATGGATTGTCGAATTCGGTCACGAATCAGAACCAAATGAATGATTAATGACCGAAATTATGAAATGGACTGACCGAATGCGATAGAACAGATATGGACTTGAGAAAAGTCAGGTGAACAACCGAATTCACTAACGAATGAGACCAAATAAATACGTTAATAACCGCATTTACGCAGGGACATACCGAATGCGGTGAAATCGACTCGGACTGAACTAAAGTTGGATGGATTGTCTAATTCGGTCACGAATCAGAACAAATTGTTCTGATTTGAATGATTCATGACCGAATTAATCGGTTAATTTAATAATGTCAATTTAATTGACATTATTCATCGGTCATTAATAATGACCGAATTAATAATTCGATCATTAATAATTCGGATTAATAACCGAACCATGAAATGGACTGACCGAATGCGATAGAACAGATACAGACTTGAGAAAAGTCCGGTGAACGGCCGAATTCGCTAACGAATGAGACCAAATAAATATCACCGAATTTACATAGGGACGTGCCGAATGCGGTGAAATCGACTCGGACTGAACAAAAGTTGGATTAATTACCAAATTCGATAAAGAATGGGAACCAATAAACATGTTAACTAGCCTAATTTGGAAATGTGGGTACATTATTTATAAGAGATTGACCGAATTTTCGCCTTCGTGCGAAAATGTGACCGAATACCGAAAACGTAGGGGCGGGGGGGGGGGGGGGGGGGGGCGCTGCGCCCCCCCCCCCCCCCGCGGGACGCCCCTGCTTATCCGTTAGCGTGTGGGCCTAATTCTGAGACGTAGCAGGTGCTATCCATATTTAAAGTAGCACGGCCTTATATTTTTAGTTCCTTCTTTCGCAGAACACTGGAGCCAGGAAACTTTCGATTAGAGCGGATAATGTGATTGCCATTCCCCTACCACACTCCCCATTCCCTCCTTTAATATATCTAGATCTACAGCACATTCTACATCATTACCACTGGACAATGGATTATTAGGGACAAGATTAGGGATACCTCTCTTATCTTATTTAGGATTACCGTATTTTTTCCCGAAGTGCGACTAATGACGTCTGCGGTGTCTGCTCCTGAACGGGAAACACCGGGAACTTTATCGATTTCCCTACTTTGTTTTCGTATCTGAGGTGGGAACCACTGTCTCAGATAACGTTTAAAGTTTAACGGTGGATTTACACACAGCGTAAATCCGATCCTTTTCGAATGGTTTGCAAATTATAATCGATCAAACACAGCGTTTATGCAGCCTGACCATGTGCGCGTTACCTTCAACAGAGAGCTGTTTCGCAATAGAATCCCATATTAGGTATTTCTTCTTCTTTTTTTTTGAAGCCAGGATCAGCAGGGTCATACAAGCTGGGCTGGGATGCCCTCTAAAACTTTCTGATCATCACTCATTTTCTTGAAAACGATGCTCAAAAACCGATCAGATCAAGCCAATCCGAGTGGAGAGCTAGACAAATTTTCAAGCAAACAAACGGTCGGAAAATCCGCTAGGTTTTGACGATCCGCTCGGATTTACGCTGTGTGTAAATACACTATAAGTGAAAAGCCAGCCAGCTTATTGTTGTAGCCTGGCATTTAACTGAACTATTTGGATTGTGTCAAGCCATTTTTTTTTCACTGTATCTTACACCCTAGAGAGTGTTCCACCCTTCGAACAATAGTAACTAAAAGACACTAAAGCTTTGAAGACGTTTTACTATAATCATTGTCAGTTTTTGATGTACCTTCCTCGTTCCTGTCGCAACCACAAATTAGTTCAAAAGTTCGGCGTCCAATATGTGATTCGCTCACTCGAGAAAACGTCAGCGTCAGTACTATCTACATCTCGTCATCCTGGTCTTCAAGTACATGATGTTTTTCATGAATTCTTCAGGCCCAGTTAGTATTTCTAAATTTGTGTGTGTGTTAATACTGTTATTTATCTTGTGTTATTTCGCGTTCTTCCCTTTACTCCACTACCACATTCTGTATTTGGCGGGTTATAAATAAAATATATATAATATATATAAGTTACTATTTCCGTTCCAACCTGACGAAAAGTTACTACGCTGACTGTTCAGACCGTTATTTGAAAGTATAGATAGTTGGTAGAAGCTTCGGTTATTTATTACGGGTCAGTTTCCTTCCTCGATGTTGACTGTGAAGATTGACAGCCTGACGAGAACCCTTGCCAAGAAGGGCCGAAATATCGCTGATGAAGAATCGTAGCTGACGTATCCGTTGTATACATTATTGGAATATCTATTTGTTGTAATTAAAAGTATAATATGAGGTTGATTATAGGTTCGATTTCGTGCTAAGGAGACATGCTGAGTCGGTATATGTAAATTATTTTCTCACCGGACAAATTGTTCACCCGGAATTTGGTCAAAACCTGAAAATTTGCCAAAAGATAAAGTTTACGGGAAGTTGATTAGAAGTTGGTAAGAAGTTGGTTTAGAAGTTGATTAAAAGTTGGTAAGGAGATATGCTGAATTCGTTTTGAGCTTTAGTTTTTTGCCGGACAAGTAGTTCAACAGGAATCCGGCCGAGACTGGATATTTGGCAGAAGTAAGACAGGAAGTTTCGATCAACTTCATAAGCATGGACCAATTTTGAAAATTGGCGCCAAAATGGCTAAATTGTCGTTTCTGATATCAAAATTTAAGCTCAGCTTACCTACAATTTCCGTTCCAGAACTATTTTGCAACGATGTTAACTATTCTGCAACGATGGCCGGGAGCATCGTTACAAAATAGTTAACAATTGCAGAACTAGGAAAAGTTAACGATCGTTAAAGCTGCAGTTAGCTCCGCCCCCAAGTAAAGTTAACGATTGTTAACAATTGTTAAGTTTGTGGAACGCAACCATAGCCTCGTTTTTGTTGCACGCTGCAGCTCCACTTCTCAGCCGCTTCCGGCTGATTCTTTCTACATTCGTTTTTGGACTGCAGTGCTTCCGAGGAAGACGGCAGCGCTTCTTGAGAATCGCGGACTTGCTTACCGACGAAGTCCGTGCTTCCATGCAAGGTGCTGCATCAACAAAGAAGAAATCGTGTGGGCACTGATTCAAGAACGCATTGTGTGCGGAAGCAAAGAAATGCTGCAGCAGCGAAGCAGCAGCACAATTGCCCTTAGCCTCGTTTTTGTTGCATGCTGCAGGTCCGCTTCTCGGACGATTCTTTCTACATCCGTTTTTGCACTGCAGTGCTTCCGAGGAAGACGGCAGCGCTTCTCGAGAATCGCGGACTTGCTCACCGACCATGTCTGTGCTTCCCTGCAAAATGCTGCAGCGCTGCAGCTTCAACCAAGAAGAAAGTGAATCCAAAAACACGTATTGTGCAAAAGCAAAGCAGCAGCGATGCGGCAGCGCTATTGCAACAAAAACTAGGCTCTTATTACAGTTCAGCGCTCCAAGTGGACTAGTTTCTGTTTTGTCCCCCATTGCCTCATAACCAACACTTGTGTAGACATAGTAAAAAGTCGAATCCATAGGGTAGTGGGTCATTTTCACTTTCTGCTGCTGAAACGTATGCAAAACCTCCATTACCTTGGACACAGATGACAGATTTTCCACTCGCTAACCTGCGGATCTATATCTATCCAAGTGTTGACGGTGAGGCATAGGGGGATTAACAGAAACTATTCCGCTTGGAAGCGCTGAACAGGAATATGGCCAATTACAACAAAAACGAGGCTCATAATATTCTGTAACAGCTATGGAAAAGTGTGAACGGTCAACACGTACAAGCAATGGTACAAGCGCATCGAGTCCTTTGCTTCTCTGGTCTACATTTCGTAAGGTATGCTACTTTTCCCACGTAGGCAATCGTAGGGCAGACACAGTATTATAGGACAGACATTTATCCGATATGTGGGAATCCTGTCGCTAAGAGGAAAGCATTTGTTGGACAGGACCATTGTCTTAGTTCTAACATTTCCCTTGTGACTAATGGGAAAGTGTCAACTGGGCGTGATGTCTCTATCAAGCTGACATCTACAGCAAAGGACGAAGGGGTGGGGTGGGGGATTAACGGAGATCTGGATCGAGATGTTAGCTTTGGATTTCTTCCAATAAAAAGTACAATGAAAAAAGGAGAATGTCCCTCTATCCCGAAGATGCGACGGGGAAAGCAGATTGCTTGTTTAAAGTTCAATGGGCAGATCAAACTACCCCAATCCCACTCTGTAACAACCTAGGAACAATGCTTACCCCCTAGATCAGCAGCTTTTTCAGCAGTTTCCTCTCTGTGATATTTCAAAGCGTAATTTTTTGGGCCAGTACATGCTCAATTTACTAGCTTGGACAAAGATAAAAGTGATGTTTCTTATAATAATTAGTCGATCTTTATTTATGCATAAATCAGCTTGTATAATTCAGATTTGAATAGGTTATTTGTTTTTGAATGATTTTTGTAGCTATGTTATTTTTTATAAGCTTATTGTATATTCTGGTACATTTTATAAAGCAAGTTTTAATCAAGCTTCACAACACTATTCCACAAAGAAAAACTTTTAATAGGCACTTTAAGCCATGGAACTTCTGATGAAACACTAGAACAATCAGGTAAACTGCACCTGCAGCTTGACTTTGGTGACATCTCAAATATATCCTTTTCTATCAAGCAATACTGGGAGTTTTTCAATTTCCTGCTATGATATCCCAGCTCCTAAGATTTGGATCGCTGAAATGCTAGAGAGGTAAAGACAAGGGATAACAAGAAAACGGCCGGTAGTGCCTTCTAGAGGAAGTCAGAAATGTTTATTGGTGAAGGATTTAATACAAAGTAAATCATTAGAAGTGTCCATTGTGCTTTAAATATAACAAGCAAGAGCTAAGAGCTCATATGGCACTTGTTACGAGTAGGCACGGCTAGGTTATGTCAATGATATATCTAGTGTTTGCTAGGTGTCTTCCCACCAAGTTTCATCTCCATCCCTCCACTCATAGCGTTTTCCAATATTTCTGGTTCTCCCCTCCAGCTCCCCCCAAAAGTCACCGGATCCGGTCCGGATTTTAAGTGGGTCGTCTGAGGCACGAGGTCTTTCCAAATATCAAGTTTCATCGAGCACCCGTTCAAAAGTTATAAATACCTCAAGATTCCGGATTCCCCCTCCCTCCACTCCCCCGACAGTGCCCGAATCGGCTTGGTCATGTCAATGATGTATCTAGTGTTTGCTAGGTGTCTTCCCACCAAGTTTCATCTCGATCCCTCCACTCATAGCGTTTCCCAAGATTTCTGGCTGCTCCCTCCAGCTCCCCCCAAAAGTCACCGGATCCGGTCCGGATTTTAAGTTCGTCTGAGGCATGAGGCCTTTCTAAATATCAAGTTCCATCGAGATCCGATCACCCGTTCAAAAGTTATAAATACCTCAAGATTCCGGATTCCCCCTCCCTCCACTCCCCCCACAGTGCCCGAATTGGCGGTTATGTCAATGGTGTATCTAGTGTTTGCTAGGTGTCTTCCCACCAAGTTTCATCTCGATCCCTCCACTCACAGCGTTTCCCAAGATTTCCGGTTGCCCCCTCCAGCTCCCCCCAAAAGTCACCGGATCCGGTCCGGATTTTAAGTGGATCGTCTGAGGCATGAGGTCGTTCCAAATATCAAGTTTCATCGAGATCCGGTCACCCGTTCAAAAGTTACAAATACCTCAAGATTCCGGATTCCCCCTCCCTCCACTCCCCCGACAGTGCCCGAATCGGCTCGGTCATGTCAATTATGTATATAGTGTTTGCTAGGTGTCTTCCCACCAAGTTTCATCTCGACCCCTCCACTCATAGCGATTCCAAGATTCCGGATTCCCTCTCCCTCCACTCCCCCCACGGTGCTCGGATCGGGGAAGTGACTATTTCCAACTTAATCATTTGGGGTCCCTGATACGCCTGCCAAGTTTTATCGTCCTAGCTTATGTGGAAGTGCCCGAACTAGCAAAACCTGAACAGACCGACGGACGGACAGAAATTGCGATCGCTATATGGCACTTGGCCGAAGGGCAAGTGCCATAAAAAGAAACATTGGTCATCCGATAGTCCGAAGTGATCATCGAGACGATTATAAGCATATTCTGAAATTAAAACATATATAAATAATAATTAGGAAACATTAATCTGTGAACCGACATAGCAATTGACATTCGGAGTCACAAAACTATGCTCATCCAGAATGTGGATGTCTGGGCGTGTGGTCACGACCACTAAACTACGCAAGGCTGTCAAAAGCTCGAGAGAAAAAAAAATCGCGTGGCGCCGACAAGTTCTGTGAGATTCGTCTATCCTACGGAACAAGACCAAAGTTTCCGATGAGATCCCATTGCTCTAGACAACTGGTCTTGTAAATATCCGGTCTTCGCCAGACTCCTTGAACATTTTTACTATTAAAATTTAGAAACAGAATAAGGCCAATGGCTAATCATCTGAGAAAACTAAGTTCAGACATGGGTTCAGCATGTGTATTTACCCCTATATATCTACTTTGACAAAATTTATCAAAGCTTCCCTGCCTTATACTTCTGCCACATTTATGGTTTCAGCCGAATTTCGGCCAAACTACTTATCTAGCATAAAACTAAAGCTCAAAAACGAATTCTGCACATCTCCTAACCCCTCTATCAGACTTCTAATCAACTTCGGATAAAACTTTTATACCGCCGGATTTGGGGTGAACTATATGTCCGGGTAGAAAATAATTGTCATATACGGATTCAGCATGTTTTCTTACCTCTGAATCGAACGGGTTCCGACTAAAAAAAAAACCGACGACCCCCCACCCCCCCGCTAGCCCCCCCCCCTTCCTCCCCGGCATAAAAAAAGACAATCCCAAAGAATCTCCTAGTCCCAAATACATACGCCACGGATAGTACAAGGGATTAGCTGGGTACCCAGATTAGCTCATGTACCTACTGACGGATACATAAGAGTAGGATAACTGGACGCAGTATCCAGTGACAAGTGTAAGAGGTATGTGTATGTGAAGCAAAAAGTGCTGGCAGGATGTGTTCTAAGTTTTGAATGTTAAGCGCAGGCAGGTGAAGGTTGACGTGACAGAATAATTGCTGAAGTGAACGAACACACGCAACAACGAACAGTGAGGTGTTAAAAGTGAAAGATCAATCTGTACTTTGACCCAAAGAGTGATCGTTCCAAATTTGAACAAAATATGTCAACTCTTTCGAGAGTTACCGTGCTAACAGACGGACGGACGAACAGACGGACGTACAACTTTTGCGATGTCATAGGGGGGGTTCGCCGAGGGGGTTTTCGTACCGGGAGGGGATGGGTTGGAAGGGGGGTTTTGTCCGGGGGGGTTTTCGCCTAGACCCAAATCGAACTTCTAATCAACTTCAAAAACAATTTTCCTTTTAACAAACTTTCCGGTTTTGGTCGTATCCCGGGCGAACTACTTGTCCGGCGAGAAAATGATTTTCATATTTGTGTTAAAGGACCCCACGCAGTATTTACTCTTCAACTTGCAGTGTTTTAAAATATTTGCATATTTTAAAACTATGTTGTGCTTTCAACAAATAGGTTTTGGTTGTTTTAAGCCTTTTCCGAGGCCCGGTGACACTTGAATTGTAGCAGAAACAGGGGAAAAAATTACATAACCGGTTTTTCTGATGGAAAAACTTCTCGCAGACAACCGTTTGATAGCGTCATACACATTAAACTGGACTGGGCTTTCAACAAATAACCCACGATTTTGGCTGTTTTAAGCCTTTTCCGAGACCGGTTGACACCGTTCACACCCGTTGAACAATTTACATAACCGTTTTTTCTGATGGAAAAACTTCTCACAGACAACTGTTGACAGCGTGATACACATCGACGGTAGCAAAACAAGGGAAGTGAGAAAATCAGCGTGGTTTTGTTAGAGGGGTTAAAATATACCGTACGAAATTGGGAGTCTTCGGGTTAGAAATATAAGGAGTGATTATGGAAGTAGGTTGCGTTAGTATTATAGTTAAGACAGGTCGTTTAAGTATGTCTTCTTACCCATAAATTGACTATCCCATTAGCTATTAAAAAATATTTTGTTCGCCCCTTAATCTGAAACCCCTCCCCACACCTAAATGTAGTGCTAAAGAGCCCACCAACGAACTCAACCTGTCCCTTGACCCAAAGAATCCTTACACCAAGTTTCATCAAAATATGTCATTCCCTTCGAGATTTATCGTACTCACAGACGGACGGAAACCACTTACGTTTTGGGATCCCAAAAAAAGACGCATTAGTCATTCGATAGTCCAAAGGGATTAAACTGTGAACCAGGCATAAAGCTTCACATTTGGAGTCACAGTACTATGTTCATGCTCATCTCATCCAGAATGTGGAAGTCTGGGCATGGTGTCACGACCACTAAACTACTCAAAGCAGTTCAGAAAGCTCAAGAAAAAGAATTTGCGTGGCGCCGACAAGCTGTTTGAGATGCATCTATCCTACGTAAAAAAGTGATCTTGTTCCGGAAGATTTTTTTTCGGGGAATATTCCGCCAGTTTTGAAGAAAGGAAAAGATCCGAGTTGCTTGTGGTTCGTTCCGTTTCTCCCGTGCTTTGCAAAGAAATGGAGGCCAGATGGAGACTCTGGTGATGAAAGCTATAAAGACTACATCCCTACTTCTGATTTCCAATTCGGCTTTGAGAAAAGTCAAGGTCGCGAGCATGTGCACAGTGCGCACATCACAACTGTGCAGCCAAAACCTGATAGCTCAGACGAACGATTTATAATCGCGAGTCTCAATGTACGTCGCACCTTTGATTCGTGTGTTTGCATCTTAAACTTCTTCTGTCAGCATATAAGTGAGGTCTAAACTCCCTATCGTGTAATGTACCATAAGCTCCATGTTCAAAGGAAAATATCGTTCAAAAGAAGAACAGGCAGTTTCAGATAAAGCTATTTCTGTACAATTACCACGATCTTCTGGTATAGGAAATAAGGTGCCCCTTCAGGCTTCAGAGTGAGGGGGGTAGGAACAATGCTCTGATGTGCCTTCTCTTAGGCTCTGGAGCTATGAACTCTCACTTACTTCTCTACTTTTACTACTTGCTAATCTCTTTTTGGGATCCCAAAACGTAAGTGGCGGGATACCTATGACATCACAAAAGTTGTCCGTCTGTCCGTCCATCTGTAAACACGATAACTCTCGAAGGGAATGACATATTTTGATGAAACTTGGTGTGAGGATTCGTTGGGTCATCGGACAAGTCAAGTTCGTAGATGGGCTTTGTAGACCTACAGTTAGGGCTGAGTGTTCAAATTAAGGGGCAAACGAAATATTTTGAAACAGTTAATGTGATAGTCGATTATGAGGTAAGAAGGCATGTTGAACACGATGGTGAAAATCATTTTCTCGACGGACAAGTAGTTCGCCCGGAATCCGGCCCAAACCGGAAAGTTTGTTAAAATAAAAGTTTTATTTGGAGTTGATCAGATGTTCGATTTAGGGCAAGAAGACATGCTGAACACTTACGTGAAAACAATGTTCTACCCGGACATGTAGTTCGCCCGGAATCCGGCCAAAACCGGAAAATTGTTAGAAGTTAAAGTTTTATGTGTTTGTAGTTGATTAGATATCCGATTTAGGGCTAAGAAGAGATGCTGAATCCGTGTGTGACAATCATTCTTTACCCGGCATATAGTTCGACCGGAATCCGGCTGGAGTCGGAAAATTTGTTATAAGTTAATTTGTATTTGAAGTTGATTAGATGTTCATTATTTGGAAAAGAAGATACCCTGAATTCGTTTTTTAGCTTTCTTTTTTTCGCCGGACAAGCAGTTCCGGTGTTCGGCCGAAACCGGGAAATGAGCAGAAGTGGCAGGAAGTTTTCGTCAAAACAGATATGACTTATAGGGGTAAACACACATGCTAAATCCACATCTGAACTTGGTTTTCTCAGATGATTAGCTATTTGGCCTTAATCTGTTTCTGAATTTTAATAGTAAAATGTTCAAGGAGTCTGGCGAAGACTGGATCTGGCGAAAACAAGACCCAGTCGTCTGGATCAGATATTGAATTTTTGGGATCCCATCGAAACCTTTGGTTTTGTTATTACCCGTGCCTCCTGCGCCACGTGGTGCCTCTTTTTAGTCAATCCCAGTTTTCCGCCCTAGACAGCTGCGGAGTATATTGTTTCAAGGCCGCTACACTGCCAGAGGTTTCATAACAATTTCAGGAGTGGTATGGTATCCAACCTCGAATCTACACAACCTCGAACCTGGCCTGAAAAGGATGGAAGGAAATTCAGTTAGGAAACGATCCTAACTGTCAATGAGGTAACCCTGAGTAACCCAGGACCTGTTTTGGACTGCACAGAAATTTCCTTGTTAGGTTTTCAGGCCCAGTTCGAGGTCGTATAAGTTCCAGGTTGGATACCCCTCCTGTAACATAGTGTGCGCAATTTCAACAAAGGACAAGGCTTGGGACGTGGTCTGCAAATGTTACACAATATCTTCGTTATTACCTATTAAGTATTATGGTTACGTTAAAAGTAAGGGATCGACTAAAACCAAGAAGGGAAGGGAACGCGAGAAAAGCAGGAAGGCATACTAAAACCAGGAAGGGCATGCTAAAACGAGGAAGGGCATCCTAAAACCAGGAATGCTTTTGCAAGAATTCGCAGCACTGTTCCCTTCCTCTATTTAGTATTATTTGAGGGGTCGGCAACTTTTCAAATTCAAAGTTCACCATCCCTTCCTCGTTTTAGTATCCTGACATGGGTAGGGATTAAGTTCAGTGAGGGGTCGGCAACTATAAAATTGTAAATCACTTTTTCATTTCTCGTTCTGACGGTCGGCAACTAACCAGGAAGGGCATACTAAAACGAGGTGATATTCCCTTCCTCGTTTTAGTATGGCCTTCCTGCTTTTCTCGTGTTCCCTTCCCTTCTTGGTTTTAGTCGGTCCCTAAAAGTAACAATGCAAACTTTGTGTACTGTTAGCTTTCAGTGAAAATAACATTAAAAAAGCGAATTTTCTGTAATATAACAGGTAACATCCAAAGTGTCGTATTTTGAAACAGTCCATCCTTGTGTTAGATTTTATAAAAACTCTGACAACGTAATTTACTACTTTCACATCAACTCACCCTCTTTGTACAGCCTTTTCCTGGGGTCAGTTATCCAAGATTTTTTCCCATCACTATTCCTAGCCCCAGAACCGTTCCGTGGGAACTGATATCATTGCCTGGAAACGAGTAGGTGTTAGAGCCACTAAGATGCGCAGCACATTCTTATCGAGGGTGAAAAATCTCTTTTGCCTTATCTTTTTCGAAGGAAACTTTTCCTTTTACTGCTTTGCTAAGCCCAGCTTTCAGCTCTTTCATACGTAACGTGAAACAGCGGCGGAATTCCCCTGGCTATATTACCGATAAACAGTCGGGAAATGTTTCAAAGACTTCCGGAACGAAAAAAAGCTAGTGGTGATCGAAGTAAGGTTCGTCCGAAGGGGGTCCAACCTTTTATTAAAGCACAACTCTTACTAGAAATGATCTTTTCCTAATAGTATGGACCAGGAAAATCGTTTTCGAATATACCATTACTTTACACCTGAAATTAGCGATTTTCCTGTTAGCGCTTGGCGATGATCTCCAGCCTTCCTGCTCTCCGACGCGGCGGCTGGGCGCAAAGCATTTGAAAACTGAACGCGCCGTGGTTAACAAGACCAAAGGTTTCGATGGGATCCCAAAAATTCAATATCTGATCCAGACAACTGGGTCTTGTCTTAGCCAGATCCAGTCTTCGCCAGACTCCTTGAACATTTTTACAATTAAAATTCAGAAACAGATTAAGGCCAAATAGCTAATCACCTGAGAAAACCAAGTTCACATTTGGATTCAGCCTGTGTGTTTACCCCTATAAGTCATATCTGTTTTGACGAAAACTTCCTGCCACTTCTGCCAATTTCCCGGTTCCGGCCGAACTCCAGAACTACTTGTCCGGCGAAAAAAGAAAGCTCAAAGACGAAATCAGGGTATCTTCTTTCCCCAGTAATGAACATCTAATCAACTTCAAATAGAAATTTAGCTTATAACAAATTTTCCGATTCCAGCCGGATTCCGGTCGAACTATATGTCCGGGTAAAATACGATTGTCACACAGGGACTCAGCATCTCTTCTTACCCCTAAATCGCTTATCTAATCAACTAGAAATAAAACTTTGACTTCCAACAGTTTTCCGGTTTTGGCCGGATTCCGGACGAACTACATGTCCGGGTAGAAACTTGTTTTCACATAAGTGTTCAGCATGTCTTCTTGCCCTAAATCGAACATCCAATCAACTCCAAATTAAACTTTTAATTTTGACAAACTTTCCGGTTTGGGCCGGATTCCGGTCGAAATACTTGTCCGTCGAGAAAATAGTTTTCACCATCGTCTTCAGCATGTCTCCCTACCTCTAAATCGAACATTTAATCAACTTCAAATAAAACTTTTACTTTCAACAAACTTTCCGGTTTGGGCCGGATTCCGGGCGAAATACTTGTCCATCGAGAAAATAGTTTTCACCATCGTCTTCAGCATGTCTTCCTACCCCTAAATCGAACATCTAATCAATTTCAAATAAAACTTTTACTTTCAACAAACTTTCCGGTTTGGGCCGGATTCCGGGCGAAATACTTGTCCGTCGAGAAAATAATTTTCACCATCGTCTTCAGCATGTCTCCTACCCCTAAATCGAACATCTAATCAACTTCAAATATAACTTTTACTTTCAACAAACTTTCCGGTTTTGGCCGGATTCCGGGCGAACTACTTGTCTGATGACAAAATGGTTTTCACCATCGTGTTCAACATGTCTTCTTACCCCATAATTGACTATCACATTAGCTGTTTCAAAATATTTTGTTTGTCCCTTAATTTCAATCCCCTCCCCCACCCCTAAATGTAGAGCTACAAAGCCCATCTACGAACTTGACTGGTCCGACGACCCAACGAACCTTCTCACCAAGTTTCATCAAAATATCTCATTCCCTTCGAGAGTTATCGTGCTTACAGACGGACGGACAGACGGACGGACGGACAGACGGACGGACGGACGGACAGACGGACAACTTTTGCGATGTCATAGGTATCCCTCCACTTACGTTTTGGGATCCCAAAAAGTGGGAACACTAAGCAAACAAAAGAAGTAGTAAACAGATACTTCTGAGATCCTTGTGTGTTAAAGAGTTGTCAGCGGACATTGAAGATTCCGGCAAAAGTTTTGCTGTGTGACGGGAAAAACTCGGCAAGGCCAAAAAAGCGCTACAAATTCGTAGGAGACAGTGAGACAGTGGAGAAAGGTGTGGATTTTAGAAGCTTATAATTCTGCATGGGAGTTAGATACATTATAAAAAGCAGAATAAGCAAGAGAGGTCCTTTAAGAAATATTGGCGGTAATAAATGGTTACCTGATAACCAGAAGTAGTGTGGTGGTATAGTTGCGGCAGAAGATGGTTACGTGGTAACCAGTAACAATGTGGCGGTATGTGGTGGTAGTAGTGATGGTATTGTGTGGTCATTACGAACTTCCTGCCTGGTACTTCAGCAGTATTATCAAATAAACTTCCTTCAGCTTTGGGCTTTGGCTTTGGCAAATTTATCTTTTGTGCTTTTTCCATTATCGACGTAAGAGGCTATGCAGAGGGTTTGGTCTTAAAACACTGCAGAACCCCTCCTTCCGCTCCCTCCCCGATGAAAAATTTGTAGCCTGCGTAGTAGTATGGTAGTACTACGAAAAAGTTGCATGTAATACTATGGAATAGCAAAGAATACTATCATTTAATGTGCCTCAGACTGCTCCAATCTTATGTAGTAGTATCCAGTAGCATCCTGTCTTGCCATAGTAGTATCCAGTCTTGCTAATGGTAGCATATAGTAGTATGCAGTAACACGGTAGCCTTGAGGTAGAAGCATGTAGTAGCATCAGTTATTACTGCATGCTACTTTTTCTTACTACTTCATACTACTATTTTCAGATAAATTTTTCATCGGGTCCTGCCACCTCTCCTCCAGCCAAAACGTTTGCGTCCACAAAGCAAGTGTGCGGAGCGAGTACCCAAGCTGGAACCCCGTTCCTACCATAAGGAGCGGTACCGAATACCTTTATCCCTAAATTTGTCCACATTTTCTAAAATGAGTTCTAGTCTTTCTTGTGTGTGTTCTACTTTTATGCTTTTGCGATAGACCAGAGCTTCAGTCTGAATTATTTATTTTATTGTCTTCACTGACATGATTGTTTTCGTCAACATGCCGTTTGGCCCCCAGCCACGATTTGCGTTGATGTTTTGAAATAAACTGTACTGAACAGACGACCAGGATCCATTGCTGAACTCGGCATTCCTGAATTTTCCGCCCCATCATAAATTCCGCATAGAAAAGTAATATTTTTCAACCTGATGATGAAAGTGCAGAAAAGCCTTCTGAGAAATCATGATGGTGCATTCGCAGCATTAAAGCGAGGCTTCACATTCCAGATTTTTCTTCCGGATTCCAGACAGCCCTTTTTGTCGAGATGGATCTAGAAGGTAAAGCCAGGCCAAAAACGTCTGGAAGTCCGGGATGTTGGACACCCCAGATTCCGGATGTCTGGAAGGTACCATAGAGGTAATCCATTTCGAGAGACAGAACAAATATGCAAACGTAGGAAGGAAAGGGAAAGTGATTGACAGTTCTGACTGGGATGCAAGAGATGTTTGAAATGCGAAGGGGACATCTAGGAAATGTTGAAGAACAGCAAAATTGGATGTCTTCATTATCATGAAAATCTGGAAGGGTTGGCTTGACTATGCGGAAGTCCCGGACGTCTGGTATAATCTGGAAGGTAAAGCCTTTTACTGGACGAACTTCATGAAGTGCAGAAAACCCAGCGCTGAAAACCCGACCAATAGTCCATATACCCGTAGATGTCGGGGAGTGATTCATTATTTGCAAGGAAACGATGTGGAGAAAGAAATGATGACGACAAGAATCGTGCGCGAAACAAAATACAGGATCGTGTTGCGTAAATACTGAGCCCCGATATCTTGTATAAGGCTAAAGAAGATAGACCGTTGCGGTGAAGTGAGAGTGCAGATGTTTTGGTTACTGCAGCCTGCAGCGTTCATTCAGGTCGGGAATGGCATGGTCGGAGCAAGGATGCATCGCGAGAGAGAGAGAGATAGGTCTATTTAGACAACATCATAGCTAACAGCTAACTATGCTAAACAACAAACTAACACAAAACAAGACCAAAGGTGTCGATGGGATCCCAAAAATCTAATATTTGATTCAGATAATCGAGTCTTGTCTTCGCCAGATCCAGTCTTGGACAGGCTAATCATCAGAGAAAACTAAGTTCAGATATACCTCTATAAGCCATATCTATTTTGACGATACTGACCGAGACTTCCTGCCGATTTCCGAGCGAACTACTAGTCCAGCAAAACAAAAAAAAACAGAAACAAAACCAGCGTATCTCCTTATCCCTATAAAGAACATCTAATCAACTTTGAATAAAAGTTTGACTGAAAAAAAAATCCGGTTACAACCGGATTCCGGAATAATTATATGTCCGGGTAAAAAACCATTGTCATATACCGACTCAGCCTCTCTTCTTACCCCTTAATCTGTCATCTAATCGAACTTATGCTTTTAACAAGTTTTCCGGTTCTGGCCGGATTCCGGGAGAACTAGTTCTCCAGCGAGAAAATGATTTTAACCATCGTGTTCTGCATGTCTTTTTACCCATAAATCAAACATTTAATCAACTTCAAATTAAACTTTTACTTTTAACCAACTTTCCGGTTTTCGCCGGATTCCGGGCGAACTACATGTCCGGGTAGAAAATTGTTTTCACATAAGTGTTCAGCATGTCTTATTGCCCTAAACCGAACATCTAATCAACTCGAAATAAAACTTATAATTTTAACAAACTTTCCGGTTTCGGCCGGATTTCGGGCGAACTATTTGTCCGTCGAGAAAATGGTTTTCACCATCGTCTTCAGCATGTCTTCCTACCCCTAAATCGAATATCTAATCAACTTCAAATTAAACTTTTACTTTTAACAAACTTTCCGGTTTTGGCCGGATTCCGGACGAACTACTCGTCCGATGACAAAATGGTTTTCACCATCGCCTTCAGCATGTCTTCCTACCCCTAAATCGAACATCTAATCAACTTCAAATAAAACTTTTACTTATAACAAACTTTCCGGTTTTGGCCGGATTCCGGACGAACTACTCGTCCGATGACAAAATGGTTTTCACCATCGTGCTCAGCATGTCTTCTTACCCCGTAATCGACTATCACATTAGCTGTTTCAAAATATTTTGTTTGCCCCTTAATTTAAACCCCCTCCCCCACCCCTAAATGTTGGGCTACAAAGCCCATCTACGAACTCGACTGGTCCGACGACCCAACGAATCCTCACACCAAGTTTCATCAAAATATCTCATTCCCTTCGAGAGTTATCGTGCTTACAGACGGACGGACAGACGGACGGACGGACGGACGGACAGACGGACAACTTTTGCGATGTCATAGGTATCCCTCCACTTACGTTTTGGGATCCCAAAAAGGAAAATATCACTCGGCTTTGTTTAGCAAATCCGTAAAAAAAGGTACAAACGAATTTGCGAGCCGGTTCGTTCGCGAAGCTACTGGACCCAGTTTATTTTGTTGACGCGTACGGTTGTTGGGCGGTTCAGTGGGTGGTAAGATGTGTCGATGCTGGGCTTTAGAGAGAAGAAACTTCCCAAACCTCAGCATAATCTGCTCGTATCTTTGGGCCAACATGGGGAAGTCGAGTTTAACAAGCGCTTCGCCATAAGATAGTTGTCGATCCACAGCCAATCACTGTAAAAAGTTTCTCCGTAAAAAGATTAAAGTTAACTGTAGTATTTGCTACATGGATTCATCTTATCTCTATTTGGTATTAACCTTATCTGTGTAGAGATGAGAATAATCCGAGTAGCAAATACTGCAGTTAACTTTAATCTTTATACGGAAAAACTTTTTAAAGTGTAAAAATGAACATGGCCCGCTTTTGCACCGCCTCAAATTCTTGGCTGAGGTATACAGTACGCAGTGCTGCAGGTCCCCATAGTGGGCTTGCATATTCCAGAACTGGACGGACGTATGTAAGATAAGCTAGCAGTAGGCATTGGACATCACAGCCAAATCTACGCATTGTACTTAATGGACACCTCAACAATGAAACCATACTCGAACACTCCATGGAGAATGCATTTACAGGCATGGCCACGGAGAGCATTCTTCTCCTGAGCGTGACATTTTCAAAATAGGGATGTTCGTTTCTGGAGGTTTGCACATGCAGACTCCAAGACAAAAAGCGCAATTCATTCAAATATTGTACAGCGCTGGCCGGATCGTATTGGAATTTCTTCTAGATATACGTTTGGGCTTAACTGGTTAAAAAATATTCCAGAAGAAGGGTTGGTTGTAGACATTTGTTCATTTTTGAAATTGTTCGGTACTGAAATAAGGACATATGCAAAATGGAGCAAAAATCATAGCTTGGAAATGGTATTTGGTATTTGGATTGGGTTTTCTGCAGGCAATGTTAAAGGAAGTCATACAAATAGGGATGATACTTGGTACTCTTCATTCAGGTGTCCTTTAAAGACTGCAGACATGCATTTGCGTTTTTAACAACATCTTCAACGTGCAAGCCGAAAGAACAATCACTGGAAATAGTAACTCCCAAAATGGATCGTTGATCGTCACATCAACAGAATCTCTACGATGGCTTGGGATAACATTCAAACCCTCGTTGTCAAATATTTGCTCTTCGGTTCTTCAAGAAGTTTCTAGATCAATTCGTACCGCCAATGGGCGCATCGTCCCCAACCGGGGGCGCTATAATTGTAAAGCTTTGGGAAAATTGTACAGCACCTTCTGCGCTCCTTCTATACTATTTCGTTCTGGTGTCACTCATGTTCTGCGAAAGAAGGAGATAAAAAAGATGAGATCATGTTATTTTAAGTTATGCCATAACCATACTTTGACGGAGAAGTTCAAAATTCAAGATGCAAGTATTACCCTTTTGGATGTTTCTTCGTCGCTATCAAAAATCATAGACAACCAGAACCCAACCAGCGCACGACCTTCTACACTGCTTTCTGGCCGACGATTGAAATTGTATTTGTGTGTATGTTTATGTGTTTTATTTATTTTCTACTTTTACTCCGCTTTCTGAAAATGGCGGGTCAAAAATAAATTACTTACTTACTTACTTAAATCTTTATTGAGTCAACAAGGGAGACTCCCGCCGTGAGAAGGGAGAGACGGGTACTCACTTGCTCAGCCTACACGAGCACATATACTAGGTCTTTACAATCCCCCCCCCCCCCCTTGCAGCGCAGGAGGGATCAGGCAAGGACCAGCAGTAGAAAACTGGTGGAAGAGAATCAGCCTTCTTGGATGAAAAGTCATCATAAATATAAAAGAAATAGAAAACCGTGATTTTAGGGGTTTTTTTTTACTGATCAGCTAATTATCCCTCTAGGATGATATGAGAGGGATAAATATAAATTCGGATTTCGGTTGCACTTCCGGCAAACCGTCCTCAGCGAAAAACAAACAACTAAATCATAAAATCCAACACAATACCAACAGAAAAGTGATGCGGAACCAACAAAACATACAACGATATGTAACTAAAAACCATAAGAACGATGCTGATTGAAGCGACAAACAAATTCAAATAAAATAACGAATATTAAAATGTGCGTATTAAAAGTGGATATGTACAAATCTGTGATTATTTTACAATTCTCAAAATCACGGTTTTCTATTTCTTTCGTAATGAATGGTCAGCTTGGTTTCAAATCCTATGTATATTAAATATAATTCTGTGTACAAATTTGACAAGCCTCATGCCAATTCATCTGAACGATTTTTACTAGGTTTTATAACGACAAGCCCTAAATATCATTCATAATTTCTTGTTCGTTTTGTACTGCAGTGTTGACGAATCTATGTTATAACTGCTACGCATTTATACTATGGTGAAGAAATCTGAACTAAACTAGTAAAATTGTAAGAAATTGCGATATAATTCTGACCAGATTTTGACTGGAATCAACTAGGATTGGAATCGACCTATCTTGTTGACTAGAAATATTCTTTAATGAAGAATCGTAGCTGACGTATCCGTTGTAAACATTGTTTGAATAATTATTGACTATAAATATTCTTTGACCCCAAGCTGACTTTGAAACATTTATTCAAACAATGTTTACAACGGATACGTCAGCTATGAATCTTCATCAGCTAAAAGATATTTCGGCCCTTCTTGGCAAGGGTCCTCGTCAGGTTGTCAATCCTCTGGTTCAACTTCGGGGAAGGAAACAAAACCTGTAATAAATAACTGAAGCTTCTACCGGCTATAAATATCTTATTAAAGTAAATTATCTTCAAATACCACTATAATGAAAAAACTAGTCCTGAGATTTAATTTTTGACACCAACGCTGTTTTTGCTGCATGATTGGGGCGATGACATTGGGGCGATGACAGGTGATGAAGAATCATAGCTGACGTATCCGTTGTAAACATTGTTTGGATTGTTGACTATGTTCACAACTGTTATCAAAATCACTAAAAAAATACAATAAAAGGCAAACAAGCAAAAGGGAACATTCACTCGACTGAACAGACTGAAAAGCTTACTCTTCCATGCTACCTAGCGGCGATTTTCTGAAAAAGTATAGAGTAATCTAGCGGCAACTACCTGGAAAAGCAAGAGTAAACCCAACAAATTTAGGATTGCTGTATGACTGGGATGCCCCCCCAATGTTGCCAGGCAGTTGGTAAAAAATAACACACTGGGTGCGATCAGGGCGAGATACGCATCAATACTTCAAAATAGCTAAGTTTTGTCTTAGAAACACTAAATTTTTATTAAAAACAGTTGTTTTTTTTCGTAAGAAAGGTCAATATTTGTTTTTCTGCAACAACGGTCGATATAAATGATCAGCCAGTCAATAAATACCTTGCCCCTCCCCCACATTTTGGCAAATAATGCCACTCTGTCAACAAGCTAGCACTTACCGGTTTATCCTATAAAGCGTAGCCTAGTCAGACAGCTTTTAGCAATCACGCGGCACACGGCACAGCATAGACTGAAACTCTAAATTTTTTTTTATCAACAATCGAATTCAAAAATCTCCCCACTGCACTGACCAGGGTTGCCAATTGACTCAAATAAAATGCACTATCCAAGTACCAAAAAGGTACTACCAGGGGAGAAAATGTACTACCTAAAAAAAAATTGTAAGCGTGTTGCGCTTCGCGCAACACGCGCGTTGTCTTCCCCTGCTGCTACTGTAAATGCCTTTAGCACGACCCTATAAATATGGCCTGAATCGAACCTTCGTCAAAACTATGGTTTTTCCTACTTGAACAAATTCCGGTTAGGTAAAATCTATAGAAATATTATATCATTTCTTACAACAGAAAACGAAATCATCCTCTGTTCTCTTCTTCTTGCCTGTTCTTGTAGATTGGCCTATTGCAATTAGGAGACAAGGGCAGGGGCGTCACGACTGGGGGGACGCCCCCCCCCCCCCCAGTGTTGTCGGCCAGTCGATAAAAAGTAACAGAGTCTGCGCGAAGCGCCGCGATTTTTCGTCGAAACAGTTGATTTTTTTTCATGAAAACAGTCGGTTATTCTGAAGATCAGTCTATTTTTCGTCAAAACCGTCTGTTTTTCCAAAATTTGGTTGAATTTTTTCAAAACCATATTTTTTTTCTTCTTGAAAACAGCCGGTAAAAGTAGGTAAGTCGGTAAACGCCTTGTCCCCCCCCCCCAAAAAAAAAAACACATTTTGGTTAGTAACGCCTCTGGGCAAGGGATCAAAAATGTATTTAATAATGTGCACAAATACGTAATGCAGTATTTCATGACAGTTCTAAGACCCGAAGATGCGGTTTGGAGAAAAGCGCTAACAGTTTCAAGAACTTATGACACCAGGACCCTTGCCGATAAGGATCGAAATATAGCTATAATAAAATTCAGCTGACGTATCCATTTTGCACCGTCAATTATTGACTTAACTAGCTCACAAAGATTAGATTACAGTAATCAGATCCAATGACCAAATGTTTCAGATAAAATGAGTGAAATGCAACTAGCCAAACATCATCTTAGACAGGAATTTGTAAAAAAAAAAAATTAAGTAGTAGCTTTCTTAAAATGTACTACGAAAGTACTACTTTTTTCAAATGTACTACCAACTCACTACTTTGAAAAAAATGTACTAAAAAGAGTACAATTGTACTACCGGTGGCAACCCTGGCACTGACCTCAACGAAATCGCCGGTGCCACTAGGTGGCAGGTGCACCGCGCTCCGCGATGGCAAGGAATTCGAGATTCCCTAATTGCAATCTCCTTTTTATTTC
Organism: Branchinecta lynchi; assembly: GCA_023053575.1. Lineage (NCBI taxonomy): Eukaryota > Metazoa > Arthropoda > Branchiopoda > Anostraca > Branchinectidae > Branchinecta > Branchinecta lynchi. The sequence continues at coordinate 19,425,808 of JAKZAP010000018.1, forward strand.
CCAACAGTTTACCAAGACCGAGTTCTGTGTTTTATCTGGGGCTGATCTGGGGTTCAAATTCGTACATCATAAGTGTGTTTGCTAGTATGATTGCAGTTATACTACTCACAGGCCTCATTGCTCCGCGTATCGTTGAAGAAATATTTTTTCCATCATGCGTGTTAAACATAATTTTGTCACCGAGACCGGAATCCGTTAAAGTTTTCTCAATGCAAGACGATCGGTATTAAGTAGCGTTTACACGGACAGGAAATCCCGTCGAGTAGAAAAGAATTCTGGTCGACTCGAAAGGATTCCGTTCGTGAAGACGAGTAGAAAAAAAGTCTAGCGGGACGGGAATCCTTTCATGATGAAAGGAATTCCGGTCCACTTCAAAGGAATTTTGACGGCGGCGCTGGTAAACAGTACAAAAAAAAAGACTAGCTAGCTTTTGAGAGCAGCAATCATCAGTACTGATGTCATAAATGCTCTCAAAACATTTTTTTTATTGGATAGGGAATTTATTTATGTCAGATTTTCTGGTTTGAAGACTTAATTTTTTTCCCTCTGCGTGTAAACATAATCTTGTCACCAAGATCGGATTCTGTTCAAGTTTTCCTGTACTTGTAAACGCTGCATTAATGTTACGAACGGGAAAATTAGTCGTTCCTGCCATCTGTTAGCGTACATCAAATATTAATCCCGATAGAATGAAAACCTTTCTGAGTCACGCTTGGATAGAAACATTTGAAACTAGGGAGAAAACACAAATCAAAGAAGGGGAGATGCCATTTAAGGAAGGAAGGATCAGGTGAAAGGCAGAACCTCAGACTTTACTTTCAGTGATGGCAGCTGTATTGTCACAACATAGCACAACCGGCTTTTGTAAGTACATAATTGAGTGGGATGAGTTTTTGAGATTCAGTAAAATTTTGGCCAGAGGATTTATTAAAGTTGTTCAGTATTTTTTTAATAGCAGAACCATTCAGTACATTTATTGGAATTCTGTAATTACTACAGTAGAGGTATGCTTATCTGAACAGTTACTTTAATGTGAACGGTGCAGTTTCTTGCTAAATGGTAGAATGATGATGCAAAATACCCATAAACAGATAAAGGTGTTTTCAGAAGCCCTTAATTACCTACTTTGGCTAACTGTTAGATAGCTTTGAACACAGCAAGTGCATGAAAATGGCAAAGTCCACTGTCAGCAAACGTTCACATAAGTACAGTAGAGGTATGCTTATGTGAACACCTCTCTAGATTTTTCCATACCTTGTCTTTGTTTCTGGCTTCTAAAACAGCCAAAGAGAAAGGAAAAATAAAAAACTTTATATCATTGAACAGCTAACTGTTTCAGCGATCCTTCTGGCATTAAAGAACAACTAAAATATTTTTATTGAAATAAGTTTCCTATTTAAAAACTTCTCTTTCTTCCTTTTGTTGGTTTGGATTCATCATTAGCGAAGGAAATAGCTTCGGATAGAGCCACCTGTCGGTTCGGACTCGCTACTCTCACAGTGAAATTACGCGCCGCTGTCTTGGCCAGATGTCATGCAATTCGCGGTGGCTAATGGTTTTTTATTGCGTTATGTTTTTTTGTGTATCTGTGTGTGATTAATTAGTTTTACGTAACTGTGTGAATGAACACAATTAGCTTTGTCAGTTGGGGAAGAGCAGCGGTCAAGGTACTGACTAGTTTCGTATTTTTATTTACATTCGTGTCCGTTGTTCCGGGACGTTTCTTGCGTTAACAAAATTCTTGCGAATGGGTTCACACTAACGCGAATGTTGGGGGACGTTTTCGTGTGGCTGGCTCTGGTCCCGTCGCCCTCCCGTCGAGCTTGACGGACATTTTCGAGTGGATGCCGCTGGGATGTCGTCGATCTTTTTGTCATTTTCGCGTGAACGGATGAACAGGTGAACGGGCAATCCAGCTCGACGGATGCCTCCAGTTAAACACCGCTCCGAGGGCAGCGTTTAGCTGAACAGGGATATTGTTTAGACCTTCCACTCATATGCTCGCATCCAGCTAAATGGGTATTTTTGCGTGGACGGAGCCCATCTTCCTCAGCCGTTCAAGGCCCTATCCGTTTTCTCATTTTCGCGTGCACAAGATCACCCGTTCAGCTGTACAACCATCCACGCGAAAACGTCCCCTTGCTACATTGTCCGTTTTTAGTTGTTTTTTCTTTGTCAGCCCATTTTTTCGAGTTTATAACTCCTGTTCACAATCACACAGAAACCCCATTCACGTCACGGGAACGTAGCGGGAGGTGGCGGGAGGCACCTGCCGTTCGCTCTCGTTCGGTCTGCTTGATCTAGCCTAGCGCACCTGTTGACAAAAATGCGCTTAATTTCGGAACGCTAGGTGCCGTTTTTCGGACTGTCTGGATCTTATAAGAAGAATCAGAGTAAAACAAAGCCAAAAGATTCAAACTTGTGATGAAATCTGGTTAATCTAGATGTAAATTCAGCGTTTCTGATAAGTAGAAAGCCCAAAAAGTTGCCTGGTATGGTTTAATTGTTTTCTTCGGCGAAATCCGATGTCAACAAACGTTCACATAAGCATACCTCTACTGTATACCCCTACTGCTGCCCTACTGCTGCTCTACTGTATACAGAATCCCAAATAGATAGGCTATCGGTACAAATCTATTCGGTATTGTGGTCTGGATTCGGTATAATTGCCAATATTCAGTGTAGTCATCAGGAAATCTCTGAGAGAATTTACTGACATTTTTTTATACCAGGACTTTTCGCTACAGGAGAGGTATCCAACCTTGAAGTTACACGACCTTGAACCTGGCCTAAAAAGGTTGGAAGAAAACAGTCCAGTCCTAAAAAGGTCCTAACTGTCAAGAAGGAAACCCTGACTGAGTGATCCAAAACCTGTTTTGGACTGCTCAGAAATTTCCTTGTAAGGTTTTCAGGCCAGATTCAAGGTCATATAAATTCAAGGTTGGATACCTCTCCTGTATATTTATGGAGATTCGATAGTTACACAGAATCCTTAATAAGCTATTTGTAAAAAATTATTCAGTATCATAATTGGGATTCGGTAATTTATTCTGTATAATTTGCAGGGTTTGGTACGGTACCTAGTTACTGCTAATTTCAACTGTTTCAACGGAATTGTACAGAATACAAATATTATTCGGTAGTCTTTCAACACCAAAACAATTTGCTATAATAATCTGGTATGTTAGTCATGCAGAATCCTAAACATGCTATCAGTCTTAACTTATTCTGCATAATAACTGGGTTGCCAGTATTTGGGAGTTACAGCGAGCCTCGCAGACATAAAGACTGATCAGTGATTTCATTGATAGTCCTTACTTTTGTTTGAATCACAAAAAGAAGATCTAATCATAAATGTTCTGAAAATTCCAAATGACTAGACTACAGTAACTGCTGCTGCTGGAAAGTTGCTTCATCTGGTTTCTGGAACTACTTAGAGCTTTGGTATTTAATCCACAGTAAATGATGGAATTTGTAAGAGAAGCAGTTGTGTCTTCGCCTGTGGCACTCAATTTGATTTTCTCTTGGTTATAATAGATAAAGCTGTTACTACTATCGTGCCTGGCAATATATTATCCAAGTGGGCTCCCCCAAAATACCGCCTAATAGTTGGCTTATCTTCTTTCATGCTGCACTTACTCTTCCTACCTCATCCTTTCTGTTCTATAATTTAAAACTTGAATTATCTGTTTCTAGGGTTCCGTAAAATTTTTGAGAGATTCTGTAAAATTTTGGCTCTGCCCCCCCCCCCCCCCCCCCAACGAAAATGCACTTGCAATGCCCCTGGTAACGAGTGCCAAAATTATTTAGTCCTGCAGGCTGAAATGCCACGAACTGGTATTCATGATGCTCAAGGGCCCATGATTCTTTTTGCCTCGAAGGTATGGTTTTGGGCTTCTTACAAATGAATTTCTATCTCCCTTATAGTGCACACCGTAAGTATAACTGCAAATTGTGAAAATCATTGACCAAACAGTAGATTTTCATGTTCCTCATGAGCCTATGTACATTCTTGCCTCAAGGGTTTTGACTATGACTGAATTCCTTGAAGTACTCATCTTAACCGCAAAATACAAAATATACTTTTGAGCAAACAATACATTTTGATAACCCCCAAGGGCCCTTGACCATTTCTTTCTTAAGGTTTGGCTTACAGTGAGTTTCTAGTACCCTTAAAGTGTGCATCATCACTGCAAAGTGCAACAAATACATTTCCACTAAACTGAAAAATCCCCACAGTCATCCTCTGACCCAACTTTGTAAGTGCCGTATGAGATTCTAGCTTTTGTGTCTCAGTATACAATATGCATCGCCGGTACTTTGGTTAAATTAGCAGTTTATTTTTCTGACATTTAGCAAATTATTTTTCCATTTGTAGATAAAGCTCCTGTATCCAAGAGTCTGTTGGGAACCCTCTTTTTGACATGCACAGCAATCAACGTTCCACTCTTTGTCAACCTGCGACAGTTTTTAATATGCAAACTTCCAGAAGACTTGCTTAGTAGCCAGGTAAGATTAATCTTCTTCTTCTTCTAGAATATAGTCATTGGGATCCACTGACCTTCTTAGACTTTTTCTTTCTTTGGTCTTGGAATTTGCTTTCTTGAAGAGTGAGATCTGTTTGTAACCTGTTGCGTACCTTAACATTTCTGGCTTTTTATGGGCTATCTTTCTTTTCTGAAATAATTTTTTTAATAAGTTGCATCCGTGGTATCCTGTTGGTGAAGTTTCAACAAAATTTGTTTTTTCCAGTTTTTTCGGATCTGGACTGCACATCTGGCATTCATCGAGACCAAAGACTTCATTTGTGGTGCTTTACTTATATATTACTTTAGGTATGTTTATTCACATGATTTTGATGAAATAACCACAAAAAAGAATTCAATCAACACAAATCTGATGTCATAGAAAGCATACTTTATTTGATGCATACATATCCATAAAAAGTAATAATTCGAATATATGTTTCAAAGTCAGCTTGGGCTCAAGGAATATTTAAGTAATACTGTGACACCAGTAGTTGGGCAGCAGCCCAGCAAACCCATCGGTGACCAAATCTTCTACAGCCAAAGAGCAGTGTTTTAGGTGTGTTTATTCACATAATCTCATTAACTAACCATCAAAACGAATTCGACCGACAAAAATTCTATGTCATAGAAAGCATACTTTATTTGATTCATAAATACCATATAAGTAATACTATGACACCAGTAGTTGTGCAGCAACCCATCGGTGAACAAACCTTCTGCAGACGAAGAGCGAAGTATGCGTACGGCTTTCGCAAGGAATCCCATAAGCATTGCAACGATATTGGCTTCCAGAAAGTTGTATTTGGTCCCGGAATCAAGGGTTCGATCCCGAATAAAAGTTTGGTGTATGACGATAATGAAACTGAGAGCGTTATAGGTTAGAAGTGATATTCTGCTAAGATAAGAGGTTAGCTACTGAGAAAAAAAGATACCTCCATAAATAACGTAATTTCATGGCGCCTGTCACTGCTAAACATCAGTTGCGATTTTGCAGATACCATGGTATCTGATACTACGGTCTAAAGTCGTTTTTGCAGTTATCATGGTATCTGATACCACGGTCAAAAGGTGATTTTGCAGTTATCGTGGTATCTGGCCAGTTATCGTGGTATCTGATATTCAGATACCATGGTCCGACCGTGGTATCTGCAAAAGTCAAATCACTTTTATCAGTTTTCGCCAAATTGGTGGGAAAGAAGTTTGGCACTTAGTGATGTGACTGAATATCTGGATGACCTCGAAAAGTCACAGTTTCGGCAATTGTCGTTTTGCAGAGCAACCGTATATCAGATACCACGGTAACTGCAAAAACGACTAATTGCAGATTCAGTTACCGTAGTAACAGATACCATGGTATCTGCAGAAACGCAACTATTGCTTTACCTCGTGTCAACTTTTACGTCAGGAGAACTTGTCATGCGCGGATGGAGTTATATTATCACAGTATTCTTTCAGGATTTTTGAACGGCGATATGGTTCGAGAAAGTTTGCCACGTACGTGCTTACTACCAGTCTTATTGCACTAGTCCTCGAAACTGTTGCTGTTGTAGTGCTTCGCGCATTAGGTACGGAATGGTACAGCTCGGGAATCCTACCACCCGGACCGTAAGTAGCTTTCATTTTGTGTGCACGCAGTGGGGCTGGGTGTAGGATCCCGCCAGGGAGAGACTACGCCTCGAGGAACGGAGAGAGGTGTCCTGTCAATCCTGCACATGGAGATGGCTAGAGATTCAGTTCAGTTCACTTTGAGCGTGTTCCACCCTACTTACCAGAGTTAAAGGATATCAAGAATGTACCCTGAGTCGATATTGAGAGTAAGAAAAATTCTCGTTACGAGCATTTCCGTGCAGTTTCCCGAATGCACGACCTCTTGACGACTATCCCGATGTGTTAGTCAACACGGCTAAAGGCGAACTTTTGCAGTGCAAAAGTGCATAATTACAGTGCATAAGGGGCAAGGGCCTGCCAGCTAGCCTTGGGAACACTAAGGAGGGGGTTCGAGATAACAAAGAAGGGGGTCCTGTCGACAATAAGTCCCTGTATCTTTATCTAAGCCCCCCAGGTCGGTTTGATGGCCGAAAGTTGCGTAGTCAAGTTTTTTGTGCGTTTAAGAAGCATGACGTCACAGATCCTAGCTTGTTGTCGTCAAGGCTGGAACGCAGTGTTATATTTTCGGCAAAATATCGTGCCACGGGTTGATCGGACCAGTCATACTCAAATCCTCATTTTTTGGGCATCGTGACCCAACGTCTAAAACGAAAATCTGCTTTTCATACAGATTACGAAGTTTAGAGACGAGCAACAAAAACAGTGCCAGCAATTCGCCATCTGCCTTATGAACATCGACTTAAAAAAAATTACAATTACCCAGTTTATCTTATAGATTTCTCCGAGGTGATTTGATTGAAACTTCTAAGGTTTGTCATAGTTACTATGATAACATAAGGCCTGATGATGTCCTCACTCTCAATCACAACGGTCTCAGAAGACACAGCTTGAAAATTCGTGGTTCGAAATTCCGAAAAGAGATTGGAAAATTGAGCTTCAAAAACCGGATAGTGGAGTACTGGAATAATCTCCCCGATCGTCACCTGGCTGAAATTCAATTTAGTGTTCACAGTGTCTTGAGAAATTAACAGAGGCGAAAGCCTTTTTACTGCAGTTATATTATTATTATTAGTATGGGGGACCATACCCAAAAATTGAGTATTTGTGTAAGACTAGATCAAACCAATTACGTCACAGAGATCGCAGTTACCACGCTAACTACGCTCCCGAGCGCGATAAGCAAGTAGTTACTATTAGTCACTGTTTCGAGAAGGCTGGAACGTCCTGCGCGCTAACTTTTCACAAGGTCAGAACAGAAATAGTAAGTAGTAGTTACATTGTTAGAAGGGTGGATCACGCTCTTTTTTCCGATAATTCTTGCAAAAATTCTTCAAGTATATGGTAGTTTTTCTGAACAAAAAAGACATTATGACTTTTTTCGATTTTAAATACGGAATTCCGACAGCTCGTCAGTTCGAGTTGAAGTTGTTTCGGGAATTAGGGCTGTGAACGGTGAGTATTCGAAAGTCCTTCAAAAATGGAGATGAACAGTTCCAGTAATGAGGATTCTGACGTGGGTGTCTGACAGTCATTCAGGTGGAGGGGGGCAGTTCCGGAAATGGAAGCGTCGACCGGGTGGTTCTTCCCGTGCCGTTGCTCACACGATTCGGTGTAAATCTGTAGGTAAAAAGTTTACTCCTGGCTAGTACCGATTCCCTTCCTTGATGCTCGGCGGTCGGTGATAGCCCTGTGCGCCACCGCACGAAACAGATTTGTAATGCGTCTTGGCAGTTAACCACAGCTCATATTTGGTCGAAGATGTCAAGCCACACACGATAAAATCGTGGTATTCGTGTTGCAAACTGTTTTTGTACTATCAGATTCAGTGGAATAAAACTGCCTTTTTTTTAATGTACAGTAGTGATATGGTTAGTTGAACGATTGTTGACCTTGAAGAAACTATTTTCATGCACTTGCTGTGACTAAAGTTAACTTCCAGGTAGCCTACGTAGGTACTCAAGGGCCACTGAAAACACCTGAATAGGCATTTTGGGTCTTCATTCCACCATTTAGCCCAAAACTGCACTGTTCACATTTAAGTAACTGTTCAAACAGGCATACCTCTACCATACATTGGCGAACCGGCAAATGCTTTAGTCCATGCGCAACCTCACCATTATTTTGCCGTTTCTTTACAAATGTTTTCTGTTTTCAGGTACGTTGTGATATTTCCTCTTTTCGTTCCTTATTTCTTCGAAATACCGCTAGCAACGAAAAGCCGATTTCTCGGATTTCCCATCACGGGCAAAACCGTAACGTATTTAATCGGACTGCAGATGATGGCGTCGTCGAAGGCGACTGCGCTTGTTGCTGGGTGTGGCATTGTAAGTACTAGGTCTGTAGCCCCGCTTGGACCTCATACCACAGTTTGATCTCGGGACCCAATCCCGATGAAAATTTTATCTCAAAATAGTAGTATAAAGTTGTACGAAAAAGTAGCATGCAGTACGAACTGATGCTACTACATGCTTCTATGTCAAGGGTACCGTGTTGCTGCATTCTACTGCATGCTACTATTAGCAAAACTGGATACTACTGCTTGAGATTAGCCCAGTCTCAGGCACATTAAATGATAGCATTATTTACTATCACATATCAATACATGCAACTTTTTCGTACAACTATCATACAACTATGTAGGCTACACATTTTTCATCGGGGGGTCATGACTCACGATGACTATACCCTCTCTCTCTTTTCTGTCCTCCCTGACCCTGCCTCCACCCTTAATTTTCTATTTTTTTTTCTCCCGTAGCATCTTTTTTGATTAACTTATTTTTATATCATTAAAAAAACTAAGCAATCAGATTTCGTACTTTTTGTGGCTACTCCTCCATCCCTCAATGACGTTAAATTTAATCTATTTTTACCCACTTTTTAATATTCACGTCACCTAACTTTTGAAAATAAACCCATATTTTATTTACTCTTACTCAAACAATGTCTACAACGGATACGTCAGCTACGATTCTTCGTCAGCGATATTTCGGCCCTTCTTGGAAAGGGTCCTCGTCAGGCTGTCAATCCTCTGGGTCAGTGTCGGGGAAAGAAACAAATCTGTAATAAATAACTGATGCTTCTATCGACTATAAATATCTTATTAAAGTAAATTACCTTCAAATACCACTGTAATGAAAAAACTAGTCCTGAAATTATTATGGAGGCGAGTACTCCATAATAGAAACGTAGAACGAGGTTATTAATGAAATAATATTTAAGTTTTCGGTCCATTATTAATAACGAAACCGAAGTTGATCAAAATGCAGAAAAAAACCTTTCCTGTCATCGCCCCGTACAGCAAAAACAGCGTACGTGTCAAAAATCAAATTTCAGGATGGTACAGTGGTATTTGAAGGTAATTTACCGAAAGAAGCTTCAGTTATTTATTATAGGTTTGTTTCTTTCCCCGACGTTGACCCAGAAGATCGACAGCCTGACGAGGACCCTTGCCAAGAAGGGCCGAAATATCACTGATGAGAATCGTAGCTGACGTATCCGTTGTAAACATTGTTTGAATAAATGTTTCAAAGTCAGCTTGGGCTCAAAGAATATTTATTTTATTTACTATTCTTCCCCCTTAATATTTTGAAATAAATTCAGATTTAAAAGGAACTCAAGTTCCTAATAATGTAACCTGAAGTGGCCCGTATGGACATCAAAATACTGAACGCTACCTGCGGGGTACAGAACCCGCTTAATGTTTAACCGGAAAGGTCTGGGATAGGACAATTTAATTACCTATCACTTATTCACTTAAGTTGGCTTGAAGACCCGCTGAAAATGCGTTTCTTCGTTGTTCCGCTATTCACGAATAATCGATTTTCAAATAGTGGAATTTCCCTGCGATTTGTGGTATCTCTATTCGCGTGTATTTTTATTGTATGCCTAACGAGAAAGATTTATGATTTTTTTTTTTTGTTCAGGCACTAAGCAATCTTCACCAATCTCACCTCCGCCCACTTAAAAGCCGGGTTTGTGTTGAGATTAAGATTTCCCGCATCATAGTAGAATTTACGCTGTGGGGACGGCCGCAGATATTCTGAACTCATAACTAGAGTAGATAGTGGAAAATAAAAATTCCCTTTGCAGAATCCAAATAATTCAGTGTATTCAGTTAAATGCCACACAAGTAAGTTGGCTTTTCAGTTAAACTTTAACGAATTGGATACTTCCTGTACGGAACTTTTCCATCCTCCCGAAGCCGATATTCGATCAGGAAGAAACTAACCGGGAGTCGGGTCGGAATCTGTTTCACTTTGTCTGGGTTGATTTCAGGCGAGAAATTTCAGTGCGGGTTCCATGACTTGTATTATTTGAGAATACTTCGCTGAAACCAGTTTCTACCTTGAAGCTATTTGGCAAATAAAGTTGATGGATTAAAGGACCTGTCTTGCCTATAATACTAACGCAACCTACTTCCATAATGACTCCATATATTTCTAATCCGGAGACCCCAATTTCGTACGGTACATTCTAACCCCTCTAACAAAAGGACGCTGATTTTCTCACTTGCCGTGTTTTGCTACCTTCGATGTATCACGCTGTCGACGGTTGTTTGCGAGAAGTTTTACCATCACAAAAACATGTTATGTAAATTGTTTCCCTGTCATGAAGTGAGTAATGAATGAGCTTCTGACCGAGTAAGGTTAATACGCGATAGCCGCTTGTATGTTTAGTCAGTGGCAGTGTCTTGTTTAATTGGTGATGAGCTGTGATCGAGAACTTTAATCGTCGTTCATCAGGATGTTAAGCGGATAGGCTGAGTTCGGAGATTGGTGTTCGCCGGAGCTGAGTTCGAGATTGGTGTTAAGCGGATAGGCCGAGTTCGGAGATTGGTGTTCACTGGAGCTGAGTTCGAGATTGGTGTTCGCCGTGCCATATAACGGCTGATGATTAATGCACGTCAGCAGCTCCGTGGATAAATATTTGCTGCTTAGCTAGGTAAGCCGTTTCTGATCCAACGATTATTTATGATGGGCCGCCGCCGTAAAGTCCAGCGTGGTGGAGTCGACGGGGTATTAGATACATCGGCCACTTCCAGCGAGATGTCCCAGTCACCCCTGGCAAAGTTGGCTGATGATTTTGCCGTGATGTTGGCACTGGTTAAGGATAATGGAACAAAACTTGATTCGATCGATGGTCGCATTAAATCTCTGGAGCATAGGGTTATTTCGGTTGAAAATGCCCAGGGTGAGTCTCGCACTGCGGTTACGGAAGTGCAAGCCCGTGTAGCCTCAGTTGAAACGGAAACTGATTATTTAAAAAATCAGATAAGTGTTGTAACGAGTGAAGCAGTTGCACTGAAGGAATCAAATGCCGTATTGTCCCAAAGGCTGATGATGTGCGAGTACCAGGCGTCGGAAACAAACGTTATAGTGTGGAACATACCCTGCGAAAATTTGGAGGATGCTAGTGAAGCTTTCAAGGAAGTATGTTTGTCGGGCCTTGAAGTGCGCGAGGTTCCGAGGTTTACCGTTTTACAGAATATGAAAGATCAGAAATTTTTCAAAGTTAATGTGTTTTCGAGAGAACGGAAAATTGATCTGTTAAAAACGAGCAAAAATCTGAAAGGAAAATCTCTGAGGAATCAGAAAAATATTTTTATCAGTGATGACGCCCCTCCTTCGGTTCGTGAAGCTAGGAAAAGGCTGTACGATAAGAAAGCTAAGCTAAATGAGAAAGGAATTTCTGCTTGGGTCTCAAAATCGGTTCCACCGTTTATCTTTTTTGATCGTCAGAATGGGTCAAAAGCGAAGTACTCCGCTGGTGAATTAATTCCGGAGTTGGCTGCATTGCCAAGTGATAATGTAATTCAGCGTAGTCAGATAGGGGGAAGAGGTGATCGTGGTAGAAGAGGTGGAGAAATTGAGAACCGAAGTGTCGCATGTAGTAATATGGACCTTTTCTGATCGAATGTTGGTTGTTATGTGTATGTAGTATAAAGTTTAAGTAAAACAAAATATAAGCGGTTGTAGCGTATTATTTCTGTTATGAAGCATTCATCTTATTTACTTTTTCTGCTATTTTGTTTGCCCCGAGGTTTCGGTGGTTTTTTGTGTGCTATGTTTCTTGTTTTTTGCTTACTTATATCTTTTCTTTTTATAGAGCTTGTTCGTCTGGTTTTTCTCGGTTCTTGGTCGTGTCACCTACAGTATGGTAAGATTGTTTCATTTGCATTCCACTCTCCCCGTCTCCATTTTCATGAGTTAATCACACTGAATGGTTAGTTTGAGTAGGGAACGGCTGGGTTTTCTTGAGAATGATCCGATGAAGTTACATGATTTTGGGGGTGGAGTATTGCATAGAGATTTTGACGTTGGTGAACCTGTTGAAAACCCTGATTCACGTTATAAGTTTCTGTGTGATTTGAGTAACAATAGATGTCAAAGTGCTTTGAATATTTTTCATTTAAATTGCCAAGGGATTAGTAGTTCGTACCAGTTTTTAAATGAATTATGTTTGCAGTCAGCACCGCATGTATTAGCTTTAACGGAAACTTGGTTACGTAACCACAATTCATCTTTGCTTGAGATTGGTAATTATAAGCTGTATGTAACGAACAGAGAAATGCATCAACATGGTGGTTTGGCAATATATGTACGTAATGATTTTGAGGTAAAAATTAGAGATGATATGAGAGTTAACCGTGAAATGGTGTTTGAAAGTATGGTTATGGAATTGCAATTCCAGAATTTCAGAGGATTCATAGTTGTTGTGTATAGACCCCCGTCTTGCAATATAGATGAGTTTGGTTTACTATTAGAAGAGCAATTGGACAAGTTACCTATTTCCACTACACCGTGTTTTATTTGCGGTGATTTCAATATGGATCTACGAACAGTAAATAGTAATTTTAAAGTCAGAGAACATTTAAATATGATGTTGGGTTACGGGCTACAGCCTTCTGTTAATATATGTACAAGGGTAAAAAACGATTCAGCGACACTTATTGATAATATATTTTTAAATACTGGGTACAGTAGTGCTGACGTCATAGTGAACGATGTTTCTGATCATTTTGGTTTATTGGTATCTATTCCGTCTTTATTGAACCAGTCTAGGTCAGAGCGTCATGACTTGCCGAAAAAAGCCCTGAGCGTTATAAATGTATTAAAATTAAAGAAAGAACTTCAAGCGAAAAATTGTGATTATTTAGAAAGTGCAGATTTGGATGTGAATGATAAGTTTACGCTTTGGTACTCGATGATTAAGGATGCTGTAGTTACATGTTCCCAGATAAAGAAGAAGCGACATTATTTTGATTCGCCGAAGAAGCCTTGGGTTACGAAGAGCATTCTAGTTTCTTTAGCTAGGCGACAGCAGTTGTATAAAAAGTCAGTATTAAGTAATGATAATAATGATGTAGGTATTTATAAAACTTATAGTAATAAGCTGAATAGTATTCTCCGTAAAGCGAAATTTGATTACCTGAGTGATCGTTTTAAAAAGGCGGAAGGTAACCCAGGCAAGACTTGGAATGTGATAAAATCTGTGATTAAGCCGAATAAGCCTGAAGTCCTTTGTAGTATTGTAGATGGTGAAAACATTCAGCAAACTAGTGAGCGTATGTGTGAGCATTTTTCGAGTGTAGGCGGCAGGTTAGCGTCGTCGGTTGAATGGCACCCAGGTGATGGTGAGTTTACTCAATTTTTGCCTGATAGTAGTGACGTTTCTATGCATTTGCGACCAGTTACTGTACAAGAATTGTTTGACGTAGTGAAAAGTATGCGAAATAGTGCTTCGGGGTCAGATTTATTATCAACTAAAGTTTTTAAGTCAATTTTCCCTATAGTTGCGCACCAACTTTTGAATTTAATTAATTTGTGTTTCAAAAGTGGTATATATCCGGAATGCCTTAAAAGTGCTAGAGTAATTCCGTTATTTAAGGGGGGTGATAGGAAAAATGTGAATGATTATCGACCGATATCCCTTATTTCTATTATATCTAGGCTAGTAGAGAAACTTATAAATTTTAGGGCATCTGAGTTTTTGGAGAATAGGTGTTTTTTTCATCCAAATCAGTTCGGTTTTCGTAAAGGGATGTCAACAGAACATGCAGTATTATTATTGACAACATTTGTGCATGATGCTTTGGACCAGGGTTTTAAAGTGGCGTCTATATTTCTTGATATTGTAAAAGCGTTCGATACAGTTGATCATGCAATTTTAATTCAGAAGTTAGAACATTGTGGTATTCGAGGAAAAGCGCTGACATTATTCGAATCTTTTTTGAGTGGTAGGACCCATCACGTAGAAATTTGTAATACTAAGTCTAGTGATAGAGTAGTTGAGTATGGTGTTCCGCAGGGCTCCGTTTTAGGTCCACTTCTGTTTTTGGTGTACATTAATGATTTACGTTTTTCTGTTTCGGATCTGATAGATATTGTAGATGGATCACTCCCCAATTGTAAGGTCATTATCCCTAGTTTTGCTGATGATACTCATTTTACCGTGGCAGCTAAGACCGCATCCGATTTAATAGCAACAATGAAAAAGGGTATGGTATGTATAGATAAGTGGATGAGAGTAAATAAACTTTTGTTAAATCATAGTAAATCAGGTTTTGTTCTGTATGGTCGGTCTTCTAACTTTTATCCTTGGATTGTAGATGTACAAATGGATAGCTATGTTATCAAGCGTACTAATACTATACGGTATCTTGGAGTTATTTTGGATGAATGCCTTAGTTTTAAAGACCATATTTCGTTTATAAGTAGTAAGATAGCTAGAAATGTTGGAATGATGAGAAAGTTAAAAAATATGTTTCCTAATTCAGTGATGAGATTAATTTATTTCTCTTTAGTTCACCCTTACTTGGTGTATTGTGTGAGTGTTTGGTCCAGTACTTTCTCTGTTCATTTGCAACAGTTACGTGTGATGCAAAATATGGCACTACGCGTGTTGTCTGGGGATAGAAATAGAACGTCGGTAAGATCACGATATGTGCAGTTAAATATTATTCCTTTGTCTGGGCTTGGGAAATTTTACCGTGCATTATTTATGTTTAAGTATTTTTCGAACCAGGTTCCCAATTGTTTCCTGAATATGTTTATTTCAGGAGGTGCTGTACATAATTATCCAACGCGTAATGCTAGTGACATACGAATGCCACAGGTTGTTAGCACAAGGTCACTATTTTCACTACGTCATGCTGGGCCGATTGTATGGAATATATTGCCAGAATCGTTAAGAAGGTCAGAGAATTTGTGTGAGTTCCGTCGAGATCTTAAAACCCTTTGTCTTCACCAATATGAGTTTTAAATTGTTTTATGTTGATTTGAGTCGTTCTCAGGTTGGCCCAGATTCCGTTATGTTTATTTAATCATTTATTTTTTATTTATTTATTCGGTTTTGTTTGTTTTTGGAGACGGGATTTTGGAGTGTATAAATTTTTTGTTTGTTGGGTGTTCGACCAGGAACCGAGTAAGTGTTTTGTTTATTTTTTTCTTTTCTCTTCTTTTCTTTTTCTTATTTCTTTATTTATTATAGTGTTATGTAGGTTAATCTCTCAAAGGGGGTTTGTTAAACCTCTTAACAAGTGTAAACTTCTAGAGGGTTTTGTAGTTCTTAGTATTTTTTTCCAATAAACCCCATATATAATCTAATAATCTAATCTAATCTTAGCTATAAGTCAACGGTACATCCAAAACCGTGGCTTATTTGTTGAAACCAGAGCCTAGTTTTAAAGTATTCAAATATTTTAAGATACTGTAGGTTGAAGAGTAAATAGTGCGAGGGGTCCTTTAATGATACTTACTTCTGACAATCCGCTCCTTCTGGTACTAGGACCGCTTTTTTGCCTTTCTCTGCCGATTTGGCGGACTTTGTCTGGTGAGGTCTACACACAGAGCCTGTTCCACCCTTCCAACAACAGTAATTATTACACTATCAGAAGTTTCATAACAGATAACACAAGGATGCGCGGTTTCAACAGACAATGTGTAACAGAAACAGTTGGGATGTTATCTGTTGTGTTTGAAACGTTATACAGGAAATTTTATGCATAACAAGCATTGCTAGAAAGAGCAAAAAACAGCCAAAAACACATTTACTGACTTTATCGTCATGACGTCGGAAAACTCAGCAGATGCTCTTTGGCGGTATTTCGGCTCTTCCTGAATGTAACGTGTATTATGAATAACATTTCGAAACACAATAGACAACATCCGAAGTGTTATCTGCTACGCATTATCTGTTGAAACGACTTATGTTATCAGTTATGAACCTTCTGACAGCGTACTTACTATTTCCGTTCCAACCTCACGAAAAGTTACTACGCTGATCGTTCCAGCATTCTCGAAATAGTAAGTTATAGTAACTATTTGCTTACCATGCTCGGCAGAGAAAGCGTTGTAACCATGGACCTGTGTAACGTGATTGGCTGGATTAAGCCGTGGAGTGATATTTTAGCTAAAATAGAACAATACGTTCCAGCCTTGACGCCAAGAAGGCAAAATTCGTGACGGCATGCGTAGTAACTACGGTCAGTAGGGTGGAACACGCTCACAATAAACTTGATGTTCAAGTACCAGCTTGTGTTTCTTCCCTTTTTTTATTATTGATTTATCTACACAACTTGAGATCTACACAACTTGATGTTCAAGCAACATTTTTCTTTATTGATTTATTTGTTTTTGATTTTTTTTTGTAGGTGTGCAATTGGCCCTAGTTGGTCCTTAGAGCGTGTTCCACCCTACTTACCGCGGTTACTACGCGTGCTGTCAGAAATTTTGTCTTCTTGGCGTCATGGCTGGAACGTATTTTTCCTAATTTCGACAAAATGTCACGCCACGGGCTGATCGGGTCAGTCAGGTCACATATCTTCTTAGTTACCACGCTTACTACGCTCACGGGCGTAGTAAGCAAATATCTACTATTAGTTACTATTTTGAGAAGGTTGGAACAGTCAGCGTAGTAACTTTTTACGAGGTTGGAACGAAAATAGTAGCTGCGTTCTTTGTCACAGGAGTTCTCACCGGTGGTCTCCGGTTTTTCTTATAAGCCGTTGTTGCATCCACCTGTGACTACTCACCAGTCTTATAACAACCCGTTTTTGAACTAACCGATGTCCGGTCTTATCTCACCGGTGCGGACTTACCAGACCCTGCTCGGGGTCTGGGCCTTACCGAGGAGTTAGCAAGCTTTCATCATCTCACCTGTGAACCAAAAAATGTGTTATAAGAGAAAACCGGACACTGGTGACAAAACACCAGAGACGGCCCGGAATGCAACGAACGCAGCTAGTAACTAATAGTTACTATTGTTAGAAGGGTGGAACACGCTCTTAGTTCAATGAATAAAGAAATAATACACTTGCAGGTTGCTGGGCTTATCTACCGACGGAACCCGCTGAAATTTTTCAGCCGACTCAAAATCCCGGATTTTATCTGCCGCTTAGCTGAGCTAACCCTTGGAAAACTAGTCGTCTCCACAGCCCCAACGTACGGACCCATGGGAGCTACTTTGGAAATTCAAAGACAGGAAGAAATTGAAAGGATCGAACAACAAATGATCCTGCAACGCACGAGAGATGCTAGGCGAGCTATGGTAAATGCGCGCTTTGTGGATAACAGTGAACAAGTCATTATGGGCTCTTGGTAACACTAATGATCATGGCTCAAGCGGATCCTGAACTGGGGTACACTGTAATAAGTTCCTCCGAGTAAGGATTGAAGTTAACTGCAATATCTGCTACTGGGATTAATCTCATCTCTTCTGAGATAAAATTAATCCTAATTAGAGACAAGATTGTCTTTTTAGAGACAAGATTAATCCCAGTAGCAAATACTGCAAGATTTTTTTGACAGTGCAGGCTTTGAAATCATATTTGACAATGCATTGCAAACGGATCCGTCAGCTACATTTTATTGGAGCAAAAAATAAATAAAATATATTTCGCCCATATACTCAAATCTAAAACGGATACGTCAGCTGCTATGCTTTGGTAGTGATATTTCTGTTTTATGCATAATTTTTTATCCTTTTATGCATTATTTGAAAATATGTTTCAAAGTCAGCTTGGACTCGAGGAATATTTATTTCCGCCCTTCTTGGCAAGGGTCCTCTTCAGGCTCTAGCTGCTCAGGCTGGAAAATGAACTTGTGGAAAAACAATGAAAGATTATTCCTTTAATATCCGATTCTGGGAATTATACCTACTTGAAAATTGCTTGGAGTTAAAGCTGGTGCTATGATTTCATTTTGGACAATTGATTTCAATTGGCTCCTCGTGGAGTAGTCAAAAGGAGATGTGGTCTCACGGATCATACGCCGAGGTAGTTTTTCGGCCAATGGGTTTGTTGAGAGAAGGTATGGATCGTGGCCCGAGGACGCTGGTCGGACCAGGATACACAAGTTTGGTTGATGGCATAGGTTCATCCCAGCAGGGGCGGTTCGAAGGGGGGCCTAGGGGGGTGACTCACCCCCCCCCATGCCCCAGAGAATCTACTCTCAGTCGTATGTTTCGAGCTTGTCAGTATGACAGTCGTATGTTTTGCGGCGCTCACTTTAGTTTGTCTTGAGTAGATATGTCAGAAGCTGGTACCGAGGCTTGTCTTCTCTGCAGCGAAATTTGATATGAACGGCATCATCTAATTCCTGTTACTTATTTGTTTATTATTTATTACTACAGTAGCATTTTCCGTAACGTTTTAGAACTTATAACGTTAATATTTCTTGAGCCTGCTGGTTCTGTGTTTTTAGCCAGTCGTATATTTTTAAGTCCTCACCCGCCCATGCCCAAGCCCTTCGAACCGCCCCTGCATCCCAGTGGTCCTTATTTACAGCTGAAGCTTTTCTACTGCAGTTCCCGATTTTTTTTATTTTTTTTTAGCCACAAAACATTCCTGGGGGCGGTGACCTCCGGCAGCGGACCAATCGGTCGGCAGAACCGAGCGAAGCCGATACCCGCACATTGATGGATTTGGGTTTCAGTCGAGAACAGTCGCTAGAGGCGTTAAGGCTGACAGGAAATAATGTCGTTGACGCTGCGAATTTCCTGCTGATGAGTAATATGTAGTTTTGTGTAAATTTTACCGAGAGTTGAAATAAATCATCTTTCGGACAACTCTAGCGTCCGGAGCTCAAGAATATATGTTTTTCAGGGTCATCAAAAGGGTAGTCGCCCCTGGTCAGAAACCAGGCCGGGACGCTTAGTTTGATGACGAAACCAGTGTCGGTTCTTTCTCAGATGGTGGTGGGGCTGCCCCTGTGACGGGGTGGACAATCCATGGAAACACTGTCATTTGTCAACCGTGACAAGGCCCCATACTAAAGTACTTCATGGCTCATTGTCAGAAGCGACATGGGGGGGTCGTCGCCGCTTGGCTTTTCAAGGGACACCAAACCATAAAATCTGCAAGAATCGCAGCGAAATCAGCGATAACCACTACAATTATTGGAGATCCCATGCATATTTATCTTGGGATGGTGGCGCTACGTTTTGTAGTAATTACCTGACGACGCCAGATTGAGCCTAGAAATTGGTTTTCACTCCTTAAAGCACATATGAAGACCATTAAGGACCACATAAGACAAACAACGACGTGTGTGCTATAATTTTACCCTTTAATAATCGTGTATATCTGGTCATAACCTATTGTTAGCTATTTAGTACACACAGGCAAACTTTGACAGGGTAATAAACTTTCACCCTGGCATTTTCGGCCCGACATCCGACCCAGGAAAATAATTTTAACAAGTATTTATTGTTTTGAGATTAATTGTCTTTCGCAGGTAATACCATTTTCTGCTTTATTCGAAGCCAAAATTCATTCCTGGTAACTGAGAGGAACCCCTAACCATATTGGGAAAAGCACGTAAAAACTTAGAAATGTGGTTACAGCACCAGGCGGTTTGGGTGTGGTTAGTCAATGTGGCTGGGGACTTAAACGCCCTCGGCGCAGCGCTTCGCGCTGCACCTCGCCAGACACCAAATCATAAAGTCTGCAAGAATCGCAGCGATTTGACACAATTATGACAGGTAGCCGTGAAAGGTAGATCTTATAGAGGAAAACATGGATCACTTTCTCAATCGATGCCAGGAGCTTTCGGAGTTGAGGGGATCTTATTTTAAGGGGAGTGTTTTGCTTCTTCCGGATATCCTGAATAGCACTTCGGAAAGGGGTGCGAATTTATCGACGGAGCGCTGAAGCTAAGAGCGATTGAGCTTAGTAGGGAGGCTTCATAGCCGTAGTACAATATTGTTGTTGTCTTCTTTTGTAATGTGTACTATTGTTGTGTTATGTATATGGCCCCTGGGCTTTTAAATACACTTATTATAGATCGTAGGGATTTTTAGCTCTGATCAGTTCGACTACTCAAAATTTCTTAGAGTTATTTAGAGGCGAAAGTCTTTTCTCTTGCTTTGTATTATTGAGAAGGTATCCCTGAACTTCGACGGTTTTACTGGCTCGAAATGACGCCGCTGCCCTCCCCCCTGTTTTTCGCGAAATGACGCCCCTCACAGTATTTACAACGGGCACTACAGTTTCAGAAGTTTCTTAACAGACAACACAAGGATGCGCAATGTCAGCAGACAACAACCCAACAGGCAACAATAGGGATATAATCTGTTATGGTTATGTTAACGTTAACGGGCTCTTCAGCAATACATTTTCCATTTCATAACACTTAATGTATAACGTTTTCAAAATCAATACAGGTCGCATCCCAAGTGTTGTCTGTTGATTTGTTCTCTGTTGAAACTGCGCATCCTTGTGTTGTCTGTTATGGAACTTCTGTAACTGTAGTTCTTACCCCTTATTCAGAGGAAATATCATCCACTGCCTGGTACGGCGCTAATGAGCGCCTTTTTCGTCAGATTGAATAAAGTATGTCGTTTGTTTAGTTTTCAATAGGACGGAATAAGATATAGTAGAGTTGATTGCACAGTGCGCTTTTACTCGTAGCTTATCAACGGAAACCGAGACTTTACACTAGAATCACACAAAATCAACGAAGAAACCAACGAACATGGGGTTTATAAAGGGCAACGAATATACTGAAAAGCTGCCTACCTTCTTCAGCGCAGACAGAAAATTTCGGGGAAAAGTGCCAAAACGAGGATGAAGATCAACAACCAAGAAAACCAAAACAAAGCAAAAAAACAACAAGAAACCAAAAATTAAAACAAAATTAGAAGAGTTGAAAGCCGAAAATAAAGACAGCGAGCAACTCACCAGTACCTGCGAATAACAGTTACGACTGTTCTCGCTCGATACTAGCGAGTTTCTTCGTTGACTTTGTCTCATATGTCATGCCGATAAGACGTCACAGCGGTCATGGACCTTAGCTTGGAGGAGGTATCCAAATTTCGACTTCTCAGTCCTTGTATAATTTTCAGCTTTGGCTTTGTACAAACCAAATTGTATCATCATTATGTATTATATAATTATGTATGACGTAATTATTTATCACTAATGAAAAATTTGCTGTGCTCATGCAAGGAAGTTTATATTTGATAGTGCAAAACGGATACGTCAGCCGAATTTTATTGAAGCTAATTTCGGCCCTTCTTGGCAAGGAAGGGCCCTCTTCAGGCTCAAGTTCCTGTGTTTTTCCCACAAGTTCGTTTTTTCCAACTTGAGCGGTTTTGAGCCTGAAGAGGACCCTTGCCAAGAAGGGCCGAAATATAGCTAAAAAAAAAATTCAGCTGCCATATCCGTTTTGCACTATCAAATATGATTCGCAGTCAGCTTGGGCTGAAGGAATATTTATTGGAATTTTATATCCCTGACGTCCTGGTACTATACTAAAGTTGCGTTTTATTGGATTCACTTTTGTTTCGTCAAAGTTTGTAGTTTGGCTCTTGTTTTGTCTTACGTACGTTTTATTGAGTTCTTGTTTCCGAAAAGTCAAACTACGTCGGCGAGGTAGTTTGTAGTTTGAGCTCCGTAGTTTCAGGTTTGAAACTACAGCATATGGAATGGACAAATAAAACGGCTTTTAAGCGAAACTACGCCGAAACTACATAAAAAAAAACGCAACTGTAAAGAGTGAAAGGCGGAGCCAGGAAGAAAGAAAGCGCGTGTTGCAATATTGGTATGATATACTTCCGAGGAAGGAGAAGCTTAAAAGTACGATGTAGCAGAGTTTAACCTAGACCTACGTTGCCTGGGCAACGTGAAGTGTTGCGGCAAACTGTGTCCGGCTTCACCGACTAAAGTGTTGCGAGAGCAACAGTTTGGTCTTGTTTCTTTGCTGTCAGTTAAATGCTGAAGTTGTCAACTTATCAAATCTTATAAAACGGTATTTTCGAAGAAGAACACAATCCGTAATCCCATGATCAAAGGCTGTTGTGAATTATGACACTATTCATCCTCAGCGTTGTAAAAACAACAACAAAAGAGTATCGGAAGAAGGGACTAAACTGGTATCGCTTATTTTTGGTTTCAGTGTGTACCTTAGTACTAGAGTTGTCAACCCCGTGAAACTTTCAAACTGGTGTATCTTTTGAAGGAATTTTTGTACAAAAAAATGGATGACATAAACTTTGATCACCTCATGAAAAGCTATTGATTGCCCTAACAACAACAAAAGAATCTCTTGCCGGTGGTCTTCCACTTGACGCGTCACTCATGGCGAGAAAACCGGTTTCCCGGCAGTAACAGAGCAGAAAAGAATAACAGGTACACCAACTAGCAAAAGCTGCACACCCCTCATTGCCGAAGATGATTATGAGCTAACAGTTGACCGTTGCTTACAAGTCCCCTACATGTCTCACAACTGGTATCGGTTTCAGTGTGTACCTTACTTCCGAAGTTGTCAACCCCTTGAAATTTTCAAACTGGTGTATCTGATCATGAAGGAATTTTTTTTACAAAAAAATGCAAATGCAAATACCATGCAAATCGAATGCCGTCGAACAAAAAAATCTACCTGTCTTAGTTCAAAAGTTGACTTTTTTGCCGTAGGCCAACTTTCGAACGTCACCACTTAGAAAGGAACAAAGGATAAGCTCCAGTTTCTTTAGCAATGAGAGAACTTTAAAAGTTTAAGAGGCACATCTGATACCATTTCTCTGCCGCAAACCCAAGTGCAAAAAAACGAAGGATAAACTCAGCTGAAATTGCGAACAGAAATGGATAGAAACAATAGATGCAGCACTTTCGGATCCGTGGGAAAAAGCCACTTTTTTGTCTCTGTAGATTGTTCTATTTATCACTCAAAGAAGATATGTTGGCTGTGGGGCCGGGTAACTGCTGCATATATTTAACACTTATATATTTTAGTCCATCTTCAATTTGAAACTGGTGCCTGCCTGCTTGCGTGCTAGAACGGAGCTTTCCACTCGAAAGCAGAAACATGATTTGATACAACGAAAGGTTGGCTGCACAACTTCAGATATTCCTCTCTGACATGGGCTATATAACTCCACTTCACTTCGCACACCGTAGGCTCTGGCTCGAGGACAAGCAAAACCATCCTTTTTGGCCCCAGGCAAGAGTTATACGGAGCTATCCAAAATGTAATGTCATATTCATCAATCCGGCCTAAGGTCCACACTTTCCGTAAAAACCGCACAAGTTAGACCCTTACCAGTTACCAGGACTAAAATGGAATCGGAGTGCTAGGAAAAAAAAAAGAAAAAAAAAGAGGACAAAACCAAAGTGTTTTGCAACAAAATGAACACAATGAATAAGCTGAAAAGAAGCGGGAATAAGGAGCTTTGAGAACTTATTCCGCTTCAGACGACTGAATTGTCGGTATATCTGGAACTTGACTTGCTAATCGAAAGGTATACCACTGACTTGTGGTCCATTAAAAGCCCTGTCATTTAAAATTTGAAAGCTGAATTCGGAAAATTCTACAGCTCGGTTATGTGGTCAGCAGTTTGCGTCAGATGGAAATGTCACAAGCCTTGTAGTGTGGGATTGAGGTTCAGGCATAAATGAAAAAGGCGCACTTCTGTATGTGTGTGTGATGCTAAGGTAACAACTATCTCTGTCTTTTCCGATTTTCTTTTATTATTAATCTATCCGATACGATTTAATTCGAAAGTGTAAGTTATAGGATGAATGGATGTTTTTATAGCCGGCGCAAAACACAGAAATACCGCTGTAATACGGTAGAATAGACGTACCGTTGGACTCCTGGTCCTCTACTGTATTCGGTAGCGTGGGGGAGGCTCGTGGAGTCTATCTCCTAGTCCTAGGGCGTCATAGAGTCAAACGAACTAGAGTGCGGATATATGTGTAATAGATATTTCGACTTACTTAATACATAGAGTACAAACACTTGCAGTACCACTGTAGCACTATCCTCTATTCACTGGCTTAAGATCGACTGACTTCCTTGGTGCAAATACATTGCTCCTTATATACATGCTTTTTGGGATGGGGTTCAAATTAAGGGGCAAACAAAATATTTTTAAACAGCTAATGTGATAGTCGATTATGGGGTATGAACACATGCTGAACACAAATATGCAAAATATTTTTTCGTCCGACAAGTAGTTCGGCCGGAATCCGGCAAAAACTAGAAAGTTGGTTAAAAGTAAAATTTTCATTTGAAGTTGATTAAATGTTGGGTATAGGGGTAAGAAGACATGCTGAACACGATGGTCAAAGCCATCTCCTAGCCGGACTAGTAGTTTGTCCAGAATCCGGCAAAAAACGGAAAGTTGGTTAAAAGTAAAAGTTTGATTTTGAAGCTGATTAAATGTTCGATTTAGGGGTAAGCAGACATGCTGAACACTTAAGTGAAAAGCAGTCCTGGACAACTAATTCACCCGAAATCCGGCCAAAACCGGAAAATTTGTAAAAAGCAATAAGTTTTATTTGAAGTTGATTAGATGACAGATTTAGGGGTAAGAAGAGACGCTGACTCTGTATATGACAATCATTTGTTAACCGGACATATAATTCGTCCGGAATCCGGTTGTAACCTTTTTTTTAGAAGCTAAAGTTTTATTTGAAATTGATTAGATCAATTCTGAATTTTCTGTCTTTGCTGGACAAGTAGTTCGGTCGGAATTCGGCCGAAACGGGAAATTTGGTAGAAGTAAAGCAGGAAGTTTCGGTCACTCTAATGATTAGCCTGGCGAGGACTGGGTCTGGCGAAGACAAGACCCAGTTGTCTGGATCAAATATTAGATTTTTGGGATCCCATCGAATCCTTAGGTCTTGTTTTAACGGACAAGTAGCTCGCCAAAAATCCGACAGGAAAACGGAAAATTTATCACAAGTAGCCTAAGGCAGCTGGGAGTTTTGATCCATCTCGTCATAGTCTATATGACGTATAGGAGAAACCATCTAACTCAGATGATTAGCCATTGACCTTAATCTCCTTGTAAATTTCAACAGTTAAAATTTTCAAGAAGTCTTGAGAAGATCGGATATCTACAAGATCCAATTGTCTGGATCAGGTATGAAAATTTTGGGGATCCCACAGAAACCTTTGGTCTTGTTCGTTCGGGTTTCCGTTTGTTCCGCGATAATGATTTTTGTGCAGGGGCTCCACGACTAGAGGGGGGGGGGGCGCTCCCCCCCCCCCCGTATGTTGTCGGCCAGTCGATAAAAAATAGCCGAGTAGGCGCGAAGTGAAGAAATTTTTCGTAAAAACAGTCTATTTCTTTCTTGGAAACAGTCGAATCTTTGTAAAAACAGTCGCTTTATCGTAAAAATAGTTGTTTTTTCTTAAAATCAGCCCATTTTTCGTCAACACAGTCGTTTTCTCTCAATAATAGTCGTTTTTATATGCAAATACAGTCGGTAAAAATGACCAGCCAGTCGGTAAATACCTTACCCCCCCAAAAAAATTTTGTTTTTTTTTATTATTTTGACAGTAACGCATCTGGTCCGGTGTATTTATTTTAATAGATAGAAGGACATTTCGGTACCATGAAGGTAGGGCTAGAAATTAATTCCAGTATCGGTTTAGGCCTGGAATTGCAGTGCCTCTGATATGTTTGCTGGTGGTGGTCTACCTTCTTTTGGGGAGCTTACGAGGAAAGCTGTGTTTTCGGTTCAGTCTAGGATCCTCAGCTCGACTAGTCCGCTCCTTTTGGTGCTTTCTGGGTCTTACTTCAGGCTCTCTCTTCCGCTGTGGAAGGAATGGACACATGTGCTTTATGCGGTCTCGGCGGAGAGCTAATTTTTTGCTGTTGTTTTTGCTTTTATGTTGTTGTTGTCGTTATCTTTGTTTGCCCCTGCCAAAAGCTCCCATGACCCATGATAATCAACTTGTCGCTTTCAGCCTTTTATGCATCAATCGTTCATGTATCATGTAGTTGTATAACGTTCATGTAGCCTTTTATGCATCAACCTTTAATGCATGGCAATCGTTCCAGGTTCGGGAACGATTGTCTAGTGCCATTGGGAAAGAAACAGCATCTGCTGTTGCATTCCATTTATGATTATTTACTAACACAAACAAACAATACACTTCCTGGAACAAACTGTTGGTCCGCCTAAATATATGAATAAAATAATGTGAAATAAAGTTTTTTAAAGGTTTTTGCGGTATAAAATTTTTATTCTGTGCAGAATTCCTGCTGCTCTTGAAACTTTAACCGCCTTCACATGATTCTTCCATGTTAGTAAATCATCAATTACCATCCTCAGATATTTTAGATTTTGAACTTAGAATCTTATTGCTGATCAATAGGGATAGATTAGAGAAATTCATACATTAGCAAGTTTATTATTTTGCGTATATTGACAAATTTTATCTAAAGTTGTATCAATTTTTGAATAAAGCTCTTCCAGACATCTGCCTTAAAAAAAAGTACCATATCATCAGCATAAGAAATTAGGTCATTAATTTGAGTTAAATCACGAATATCTGAAAGATAAATAAGAAAAAGGTAGCGGACCATGAGTAGAACCTTGGGGCACTCCACATGTCAGACGATGTTTTATCGACTTAGCAGTCCTCACACAAACAACTTGGCCTTTCGCTCAATTATGATTGATGATGATGATTTTATTAACGCACTTAAGGAGAGGAAATAGTGCAGTATAAACAAAAAAAAAGAGGAAAAAGTACACTGAGCTTTCAATAATGTAGTAAATGCACAAGATCAAAAAATAAACATTTAAAAAAAAAGAAAAAAAAGGGACTAATCGGGTCTAAAAAATCTTCTTCCTAGATGGAGTGCGGAGAAATGGTCAAGGGCAGAAACGTGAAGGTCCTGGGCAATTGAAGATAATTTTGCACAAGGATCAGAGGGCAAAAAAGTTGCAGTTATACGGGAATTCCTATAACGTCGAGGAGGGTACAAGAGAAATTTACAATACTTGAAATAAGTTCTGATGCGTTTTAAATCTTTTAGCCTCAGAATACCAAAAATTCCGGAAAGGTTGCAGACAGAGGGAGAACAGAAACTATTATATAAACTACCAAGCGCTTTTCTGTTATACCTTCCTCTATTTGGAACTATTTTTCCATATCCGACACGAATGGAATCGTGAACAGCCGAAACAGCGTTATCGCAAATTTTTTTTAGAGACTGTGCTATGAACATGCCAAGCCATTTTACGGTAGGGGAATTGGGGAGTTTTTCATTTTGAAAAGAAATACCGGAATCTTTTGGGCTGTTGAATTTAAGATACTGACATTTAGAAATGTTAACAGAAAGGCCAATTTGAGAAAGACCCATATAGATTGTAACCATATAGTATTATCCTTGTCGGGAAATTTAATTTAGTTGACTTGTCAAGTAGAATTTTGTGGTTTACTGTATCGAATGCTTTTGACAAGTGGATAAAAATAGCTGATGACAGCAGTCATTGGTCCAGTGCTCCGTGGAGTGCCCCTTCCTGAACACCGTACTGACTAGGAGGAATTTTCTTCGTTTCTTCTAAGTATTTACTAATTCTTGAATGCATTGCTTTTCAAAAAATCTTCGACATTACTGGTAGTATAGAAATAGGTCTGTAATTACTCAGTACATCTTTCTTTCCGTTACAGCGGTATGACTCGGCTTGTTTTAATTGCACTATAGGCACACCTCCGCTTACCAGAGGTAAATTTATTAAAATAAAAATATACCCCTAAACTTTCCAGTAGCAAAAGGATACACACTATACTTTCCAGTAGCTTGTTCATAATCTTCCAGGAACCCAACAATGTCTGGAACTGAGAGACTGCGATTTCCAACGTTCTTTTTGGTCATTTTGGGAATCTCTAGTGGTATAACTGGAGTAACCCGGCCAAATGGAGAACCCAGCCAAATACGCGAAGTTACCACCGTGGCAGAGCTGAGACAGACTGGGTATGGTAGTCCTGCCCCTCACCATGGCGCTTTGCTTTTGCACTATGTATGCACAGAAGCGATTACGATAAAAAATGAAAAGTTCATGGAAATCCCGGGAGAGTTCATTCAGGGAGACCGCAAAACAATAGGCTTCAGTCCATTCATGAACAAAAGCCCGAACAACAAGAATATTTTCCCTATAAGCGATCCAAATTCGAAATGTTCGTTCTATGAATTTGGCAATCTGCAATTTCTTCTCGATGTGAAATTTCCGAAATATCTCCGAAAAATGTATCAAAACCGAGTCGGTCCCAAGGAGGACAGAAACGAAGATAGATTAGTAATCGAAGTGACAAAGCAAAAGGAACGGAGGCCAAGGGTGAAAAAGTTATATGCATCGGGGCATTATGACTTAACGAATTACGAAATAACCCTCGCCTTGGTAAAAGAAATTCGACGCCTCGAACCAGGTCTACAAGGAGCGTGTGATTTCCTGAGTTCTTTAGGATACCATGATATTCGACAAGCCATAAGTTGCCCAAATCAACCGAAAAACACAAATGGGAATCCACCACACAAAAAAATCGAAAATCTATCACCGGGGTCAACAGGTGGGAACTGTCAAATTGGGAAGCGTTCTATCGAAAGTTCTTCAACAATGTGTAGGTCGCGAAGTTCTCAATCGCAACCTGAGGGAGACGATGAAACTACTGACCGTCAGATCCCAAGGGTAAGGCCAGTCAGCAAAAATTCAAAAATAATTACAGAAACTCGACAGAGAACTAATGGAACTCGGAAAGGCAGTTTGAGGAATCGTAGTCAAGGAAAATCCGGGAAGACCAAGCATGTTAGTAGACTACAGAAACCGTCTAGACCCCATGGAGCTCAACAGAGAACTGGGGAAAGTCGGTACGAGAATAGAAAACCCAAAACCACGGGAAACCAACGAGGAGAGGGACAACTAGCAAACCCCGTACCGGAAAGCCGACTATATCCAATAGAAAACGACAGAGATTTGGTGGAAGTCGGTCCAGGGACAGGAACAGTCGAATACGAGGAACCAAGGAGCGATGGGGAAAGATCGTGGCTTCGCCGACGTCGTAATCGGCTCACTGGGAGATCGTCCCTCGTCCGTAATTACCGTCAGACTGACTCGAAGCAAGGTCTTCATAAAACTGCTGTAACTTCCAATGATACCAAGGAATCGTGGCACCAGTATGCAAGCGAACCACTGAGTATGACCTCCGATACATTTGCTGCACAAACAGCCATGACGACGGATCTGACGTCTGATTCAGTGACGAAACCGTCAAGGTTCAGCAAACCCCTGGCGAACGGGTCATCCAAGCCATCAACAGGCGGATAGCGGTGCAGTGAGGATGTGAATGTTGCTCTGTAGGGAATGAAGAACTTGTGTGTTGAATTTGTTATAAGCTCTCGTCCCCAAATGTATCTTCGGTCATACTGTGCAATTCTTAACATGAAATGTCGCTATCACTGCTATATCTTCATTCCCAGGCTTTTTCTATGTTTCATATACACTAGTCATTTATATACATCTGTTTTTTGCGAATGCTGAAAGATTAAAAGTGAAACTAAAACTGTAACCCGTACAATGATCGCGGATTTTTAGCTCAGAGCAGCGGCTCAGAGACAGAAGTTCTTATCATTATCAATTGCTGATGTTAAGACATTTCTGTTTCAATCTTACTGTTCGTGCGTTTTGGGGTTGTCACTTATCAACAATTGCATCAAACAAAGTCTGAGTGATATACGCATTGCTTACAATGATAGTTTTCGATTATTTCATCGTCTCCCGCATTTTTTTAGGGCTACAGAGATGTTCGTCGATTACCGTGTTCTGAACTTTTCGCAGTTGGCATACGCGCATCGTACATCTCTAAGAAATCGGTTGCTACTATCGCAAAATTGCATTGTTGTGGCATTATGCAACCCGTGGCTTCGCCAGTCTTTGCCCGTTTGGGTTAATATGTATAAAAAAGACGGGTGTGGCTAATTTACGTGGTGTTGTAGCCTAATAAGTTCTTTATTTTTTTTTGTGTGTTTGTTGTAGTGTTTGTTTATGGCATCTGGCCGGAATAAAAGTCTTGAATAAATGAATTTATGGTTGAATTCGGAATGAAAGCGCCACAGATCACAGCACTGTTAGAAGTTCCATAACAGATAACACAAGGATGTGCAGTTCCAACAGACAACACTT
This sequence comes from Branchinecta lynchi, assembly GCA_023053575.1. Classification (NCBI taxonomy): domain Eukaryota; kingdom Metazoa; phylum Arthropoda; class Branchiopoda; order Anostraca; family Branchinectidae; genus Branchinecta; species Branchinecta lynchi. The sequence continues at coordinate 19,456,363 of JAKZAP010000018.1, forward strand.
GGGATGTTATCCGTTCTGATTCTGGAAACGTTATGCATTAAATGTTATATTTTACGGGTATTGCCAAGAAGAGAGAAAAAATGTCGAAAAAGCATCTGCTGAGTTTCCCAATATCGTGACGAAAATAAAAAAAGTCAGCAGGTGCTTTTTTAGCTCATCCTGGAAATTAGTTCTTCTGCGTAACATAACGTTTTCAAAATCACAACAGATTACATCGCAATTAATGTTTGTTGAAACCGCGCATCTTTGTGTTATCAGTAATGAAGCTTCTGACTGTGTGGTACCGCAGGGACGCGTAACCTCTTTAAAACACGATTGATCCTTCAGAGGCACCGTCGACAGACAATTATGGAAGTAGGAATCTTCCTCAAGGTTTACGGCGCGAACTTCGCGCAAACAGTGACAGTTTCGGCCAAGTAAGTGACGGGAAAGGTGCCGTGTTCAGCCTGTTCCTAGTGACTGCAAGTACATCAGAAAAAAAAAAAAAAAAAAAAAATGTCTGACGCATCACGGCAGTATCTCGAGGAAATAAACTTTAAACTGGATTTGATCCCTCCACTGTCAGAACACATTAAGTCAATTCAGCTGCAAATGAACGATGTGCAGCAATATATACAGAACCGGAAGTCGACAGATGAAAGACTGGCTCACGACATGGCGCGGATGAAAGTAGCATTAAACGAGTCAAAAAATAGGATAGAGTTTTTGGAAGCAGAAGCCAAACGCGCAAACCTTATGATGTTCAATTTCCACCAAACGAACCCATCACGAATCCCGCTCTCTGTGGAAGTCATTACATACTTCAATTCGCGTTTTCCCGAACTTAAATTAGGGCGACACGAAATAAGAGACTCGGTCCGATTTCGCACAGGACCGATACTGATAAAATTCAACTCAGTGGACTTGCGTAACTTCATTCTGCGAAATGGCCGGAAACTCCAAGGAGACGGTGTAGCTGTTGCGCCCGATTATACAATCGCTGAGCGTCACGCCCGTGAACAGCTAAAGCCGGTAATGAGTAGAGCAATTAGAGAAGGTCGCGAGGTACGGCTTAGAGGAACGCGACTTTACATAGATGGAAGGATGTTTTTGTACGACGCAAACGATGAAAAAGTGAGAGAAGAGAACCGCCCCCGAAAAGTTGAACCCCAGCTGACATCCCGCAATAGAGAACCAAACGAAAATCTAGGGGAGAGTGACGCGAGTAGCACGGCATCAACCGTAGTTGAGGTCAGGCAACCGGTACCAGGAACCATCCCAGATGGGTCGGAAACAGTGAGAAGGGAGATACCCAATAACACTACCAGCGAAGTTGTGCATCCAAGTGGCAGCCAGGGTGGGGATTTTAGCTATGCCCAGGGTGTTAGCTCGGGTGTAGGGAGTGATAAAAGATCCAGGAAGCTGGATTCGATTATCAGTCCGGAAGACCGGTACCGCACAAGCGTTCGGGATGTCAAAGCACGGAATACCCAGTGGCAGTCCCCACGTCGAAGCTTCCAACAACCCAGCGATTACCATAGACTTAACTTCCCGGAAGGGAGTTCAAACGATTTCCAACTTGATGCGGACATGGAACACACCTCTGAGTTGCCACCCCCTGCCAGCGAGTATAGTGAGGAATAGCAAGACAAAGGCCGTACGAACAATACTAGTTTTGTTTCTTGGAACGTGCAAGGCTTGGGTGTTAGACGTGAGATTATATTAAGTGACGTTAGGAAATATGACTTTGTTGCATTGATTGAAACTTGGCTCCCAAAAGAGATTGTATTAAATGCCCCAGGATTTAGATTAGAAAGTGCGTGTAGAGAACCATCTAAAAACCAAAGAGTTTACGGTGGAATTTTAGTTTTGATAAAGGATGGTGCGTTTAAGAGAGCGATACGGCAACCGAGCAGGTCAGAAAATTTGATTTGGATTAAGGTAGAGTGTTTAAATGGAGAAAAGATGTTGGTAGGATCCGTGTATATCCCACCACAGAACAGCTCGTATCGAAATGAAGATACATGGAATATTATAGAACAGGAAATAGAAGAGATGAAAACAAAGTTTTTTTCTTATAGGATAATTATGTTGGGTGACTTCAATGCATATACGAGTGATGAGCAGGAAGTTCAAAATATAAAAATTCCAGGAATATCAGGTGTTGTCCCCCGAGTTTTTACTTTACCAAGGACAAGCAAAGACGCGTCCCGTAAACTTAATGTGTGGGGTAGAAAGTTGCTCGCATTGTGCTCTGAAATGGGCCTAGTGATTGGGAATGGGAGGTTCGGGACGGATTCATTGATAGGTGATTTCACTTGCGTTTCGGGAGTTAAGCATAGTATTATTGATTACGTACTGGTGGACGTTCGATTATCGCTGCAATCTCTGGACGTGGAGATTCTGAATTTGGTGGGTTCTGACCACCTTGCTGTGAAACTAGAGATCACACATCAGCCTGCCCTTATTTCACGGGCTCCACATGTGAATAGTCCATTAAAAAGACAAGCAGATAGGGCACCCCTTCCACAGCTCCGAAGAGACTGGACACAGCAAGAAGAAAGAGAAATAGTTCAGGCTTTTAGTAGCGATGAAATGTTGTCCCGAAGCAGCCGAATGCTGGTTGAAAGTACGTCCCCGGAGAAATTGTCAGAGAGTATGAATGAATTAATTTGGGAATTTGTAGAACCAATCCTAGCAAAGCAAAAGAAAGAAAATAAACCTTTTTTTGATGAGGAATGCCGAAATGCAAAAACTAGCGTGGAAACAATGTATGAATTAGCGAGGAGAGAAAAAGAAGCATCAAAAAAACAGGGTCTTAACGAAAGATTTAAAGAGATGAGAAAAACATACAAAAAACTTTTAAAAAGGAAGAAGAATGAAAGAGAATTGATTGAGAAGGAGGGTATACTGAAGGCATTTAGTAAGTCAGACATGAAATTATTTTGGAGGAAAGTTAATAATACGACAGAAAAGAAGCACGGTAACGCACCGGAGCCAGAAACGTGGCCCGAATATTTCGCATCAGATATGGGGGGAAATGATCTAAAGGAGTGGCAGGGAAATGAATTTAAACAGTTGAATGAGGAAGTAATTAGGCCTCAGAAAGAGTCGGATGATGAGCTGCTACGGCAGATATCGAGAGAAGAAATTGAAGAATCGCTCAAGCATATGAAAGGAGGTTCAGCACCCGGGGCTGACGGAATTCCCACGCGCGTCTACCAAAAGTGCTGGCCAACACTCATGCCCCTATTGTTACTTCTATTTAACGCGATACTTAGCTCGTCAGAATGGCTAGATGCTTGGAAAACATCTATACTAATCCCCATTTTCAAGAAAGGAGACCCCAATGTCCACGCGAACTACAGACCGATATCACTAATTCCGTGCATAAGTAAAGTTTTAGAAAAGATTTTGGATAGTAGGCTGGCTCGATGGTTGGAAAGTAATGAAGTTATGAAGGAAGAACAAGGAGGTTTCCGGGAAGGTTATAACGCAATAGATCGTGCATTTATATTGAAGACTTTAATTGAGAAATATGGGAAAGGAAAAGATAAACTTTACGTTGCTTTCATAGATTTTGAAAAGGCATTTGATAAAGTGGATAGAGTGCTGCTGTGCGTAGAAATGATAAGAATAGGGTTACCTCGATTTTTTGTTAGACTAATTTCTGGAATGTATGTTGGATCTAAAGCAGTAGTAAAAATATTTCACAAGGGACTTTCCCGCCCATTTGATTGGAATAGCGGGGTGAAGCAAGGAAGCGCGCTCTCTCCAAGATTATTCTGCATTTTTATAAATGATATGAAGGAGTTTTTCGAAAAGCGTTGGGCACCAACCGTGCGACTCGGAAACTTAGTTATATCACTACTGCTGTTTGCTGACGACGCAGCATTAATAGCAAAGTCACCACAAGAGCTTCAAACCCTGTTAGATATCCTATCAGAATATTTGGAGAAAAAGAAGCTAACGCTAAATGTTAAGAAAACTGTAGTTGTGATATTCGGCAAGAAAGAAAGAAATGAGACAGAACCGCCAAAATTTTATTATAGACAAGAGCAAGTATCTACAAAGCCTAGTTTTAAATATCTGGGGATAATTTTTTCAGAAGTAGGAGGATGGAAATACCATGTAAAAGAGATGGCAAATAGGGGAAGAGGAGTGACAAGCGCAATACTTCGTAACGGGACGCTATCAGGAATTAAGCACATAAAAATTCATAAACAAATTTTCATGTCGAAAGTGACGCCAACAATTCACTACGGTGCAGAGCTTTGGGGATTTGAAACTGGCCCCCAACTAGAGACAATACAGCTTCAGTATTTCAAGAGACTTATTGGTTTACACCAGACGACCCACAGCCAGGCAGTAAAAGGGGATCTGGGACTTTTTTCACTAAGGAAACGTAGATTAACCCAAATAATAAGGTTCTGGGCAAAAGTTATATCTTTACCAGAGAAGAGACTGCTTAAGCAAGCTTACCTGGAAGCACTATCGACTAAAAAGCGAAGTTCATGGCCGCTCCAAGTTAAAAAACTTTTAGATAATGCAGGTCTTTCGTACATATGGAATGAAGGAAAAGGGCCGGAAGGAGACCCGACTAGCTTCATGCGTGAATTCACAAGAGTGTTAGAAGAACAAGAGATTCAGGCTTGGTACGAACGGACACAACATTCAGATACATTAAAATATTACAAAGAAGTTAAGCAGATTTTCGGAATGGAATTTTACTTCAAGCTATACCTACCGGCGGAGAGCCTGCGCCTGTGGTTTCAGCTACGAGCGAACTGCCTGCCAGTACGTGGTCGGAGTAATTGGGATTTTAAGATCCCAAATAGTAAGCGACAATGCCCCCTGTGTTTTAATACAGAGGAAGAGGGCCATTTTCTGGTTGAATGCGAGCAACTCTCAGACCTCAGGAGACACTTTCTTAATGGGTATACTATCAAGTTCCCCGATATTCTTGAAACAAAAAATAAAGCTAAGATACTTAAAATTCTTAAAGAGTGTACTAGTTAAATAAAGATAAGTATTGAGTGATGTAAAGTGTATTGTAACTTATGTATTTTGTACGGCCAATTGGCTATTAAATATATTCATATTCATATTCATATTCATATATTCATCAACATCAGAATAGTTACGTTTTCGCAGATACCATGGTATCTGATACCACGGTCTAAAATCGTTTCTGCAGTTATCGTGGTATCTGATACCACGGTCAAAAGGCGTTTTTGCAGTTATCGTGGTATCTGGTCTGTTAGCGTGGTATCTGATATTCAGATACTACGGTCCGACCGTGGTAACTGTCGTGGTATCTGAAAGGTCATCTCACTTTCATCAAATTTTGTCAGATTGGTGAGAAAGAAGTTCACCACTTAGTGATGTGACTGAATATCTGTTTTTCTTTTGGGATGATTTCGAAAAGCGCAATTTCGGTAATTGTCGTTTTTGCAGAGTAACCGTATATCAGATACCACGGTAACTGCAAAAACGGCTAATTGCAGATCCAGTTAACGTGGTAACAGATACCATGGTATCTGCAAAAACGCAACTACTGTTTCGAAGCGTTTAACACGAATCGCCGAATGTAAAAAATGAAAGACGAATTGAAAGATGCATCGCCGATTTATGGACAGCAACCGCTGATTTTGGCCGGTGCCGGGAAAGAATGTACGACAGGCCCACGGAGTGGATAACCCCTTGCGTCTACATCGGAATACACGAAGGGACTAGACCCAAAAGAACGAATAAGTATCATAGGGAGGATGGTTCCTGTGAAAGAAAGAGCTGACCTAACGTAAAGTGAACTTCCTTGTATTATTTATTGATTTGCTTCGATTCAAGTTCTTTGACTCTAACTACAAACAAAATAGAAAAAATTAAGATAACAATAGCAATACTCACTTTTTATTATACGATAGACAAATATCATATTTAAAGACACTTGGCAAAAAAAAAACAAGAACGAATTAGCATCTCGGAGAATTTATCGAAGAGGTCACTTGAGTTCCCCAGCAGTGAACATAAAAGTAAGTGTACCGTATGCCATACGTTTGTTTCCGCAGTATCAAGAATGGAGAGCATAGTCGCCATTTCCCGCTCTCAAACAATAATCAATTGACTTATGCTCCTGTCATGAAATCTTCTACCCCTGCTCTCACCCCGTATACTCCGATCCTAAAGTTGGCCATATTGCAGTTCAAGCGCTTCCAAGCGGACTAGTACGTATCAGTCGTAGTGATGGGCGATATTTGGATTTTTTTATATATCGATATTTTCACTTTCGATACTGGATAATCTAAAAAAATATCGTTTTCGATATCGAATACCGCCCAACAATAATCAGTCGTTGTTTCATTAGCTGCGTTCGTTTTAGTCTTTCGGTTCGCCGTTCCAACCGTCGTTCTACTACAAGCGTTTTCTTTACAACGCAGTCGGTGAACGGCGTTGAACTGCCGGTAATAAGGAGTTTTCTTTGTTCGGTTGAAATGCCGTTTCATTCGTCGTTCCTGAAACGACGAACTGAGCCGGAAAGTAGTTTCAACATCTCCGTTCAGTAATTAGGCGCGAATTTTCAAAATTCTCGACAAAACAAATTAAAGTTGTAAACCAAGTTTTAAAACAATGGTCCTGTTATGCTAAAATCCATTTTAGTACTTTATTATAGCTACTGTTGCAAATATTAAGTTAGTTAAAACTACTATTTCCTGCTCATTACCTTATGCATCCATACTTTATTATCTCTCAGTAACAAGTGTTGATAATGAGGCGACTTCCAGAAACTATATAGTCCGCTTGGAGCGGCGAAATGGAACGAGGCAAATTCGTCATGAATTTGCAGTAAATTTTGTACTTCTAGATGGCGGGTGTGTCTTACCAGGCGACTTCTTTCCCTTCCGAGATTTTAGGATAGGAATATACAAACAAGGTGACAGTAAAATCAAATTTTGCTAAAGGCGTATTCTCGCCGTTCCCTGAGGAGTCCCCACGTTTTTGTTTGTCCCGGGGACTCACTCCCCGTATTCTCGCGAGTCCCCACGGACGGGGGATACTCCGATTATCATCACCATCATCAAAAAGGACTCCATTTCAGATTAAGAGGGGAATCAATTTTTGCTGGTGTTGGTGCAATGTAAAATTAATTAAAAACAATCAGAATAAACAAAACCAAAACTAAAGTGGAGTCAGACTAATTTTTTGTTTGAGGGGGGGGGGGGGGGGGTCAAAATTCGTTCTGGAAGCATTCCCCGTATTCTCGTTATTTTCGTACGCGGAGTCCGCGTGGAGTGACTCCCTCTATTCTAAAGTGTATTCTAAAAGTAAAATCGTTTAACAGTTTTAAGTTACGAGCGAGCCGCCTAAAGCTTGGTGCTGACAGAACGCGATTTGGAGTTGAAATGGGGCAGTACGATTCTTTTCCGCAAGCGACGGTAAATTCGGCTAGGCGAATGCGAATCCACGTTGGGTACCAAGCTTAATGGTCTGAGGGCAATTCTGGCCTTCTCACGGATTCACTTTCCAAAAAAGCAAAAGGCGTATTCTCACCGTTCCCCGAGGACTCCTCGGGGAATCGAAGGGAATGGCGAGAATAGAGGCAGTCACTCCATGCGGACTTCGCCTACAGAAAACAACGAGAACACGGTGAATGCTTCTAAAATGGATTGCGTTCGAAAAAAAAAATATGAGGTTGACGAAATTATTCTAGATCCACTTTTTCTTTGTTTTTGTTTAATCTGACTCTTTTTAGTTAATTTTACATTGAACCAACAGCAGCAAAAATTGTTTCCCCTCCGAATCTAAAAGTGAGTCCTTTTTGATGATGATGATGATAATCGGAGCATTCCCCGTCCGTGGGGAAAATACGGGGAGTGATTCCCCGGGACAAACAAAAACGCGGGGACTCCTCAAGTGGAGTCCTCGGGGAACAGCGAAAATATGCCCAAAGCCAGAATCCGCCGAGCGCCAGAAATAATGGAAAGTCGTTGCGCCTTTACAACTTCTCGCTGCTTGCCAAGACAACTTTCTACTCATGCAGCGGATTCACTTTCCAGGACACTTTCTAAAGGTAGTGGAGCTCAGAAACAGCTCTGGAATGCGAAGCGTGGTTTAGCCAAGTTGCAAAAACAGCGGGATCAGAAACTAGCGGAGCTTTCAGATCGCAAAAATCACCCTGTAACCGTCGCCATCTGTCGAAACGCGTGTCTTTTGTCCGCGGAACTAACTCTTACGCTCCCATGAATAACTCACATAATTCAGGATTGGTTCCGGGGAATAGTACCTGTTTCTAATCTAGTTTAAAAGTGGAATTCCACATAGTAAAATATATACAGCAACTTATTAAACTCCTAAATTGTCAGACGTTCACATCTCACTTTCAATGAATCAATTCAAAAAGTACAAAACGCTTCTTGTAAGTTACAATATTTACAAATTTTAAACTTCGAAAGCTCAGCGCGGAAGTCCATCCACTGCTTAGCAACCACACAATATAATTTTCCCTACTTCGGTTACAAGCATAGATTTGTTTGTAGTGTTGATTACTCTTCTGATGTTTAGTTTTTGGTTTTTTCATGGCATTACTTCTCTTTCCCCTTCGTTCACATTTTGTATGCGCTGTGGGCAGGCCCGTATCCAGGAATTTATTGGGGGGGGGGGGGGGTTATTGCCTGCCGGTCGGACAAAAAAGTACAAAAAACACCTAGATCAGACGGAAAAGTCATTTATTTTTGTATGTTTCAGAGGGGGGGGGGTTGACCCCCCCCCCCTGGATACGGCCTTGGCTGTGGATTAAGAACAGATTATTTTTATAATCTATTATAATATAGAAATCATCATTTCACCGACCTTGGTTCACATGCAAACCTGCAGATTTCAAGGAGGATAAGGAATCGATGCCGGAATTCCGTGAACACATGTTTTCATTAGCTTTCAAACTTAACTAATGTTTTTTTGCTGACTCAGACTTACGGTTCATTTCCGTCAGAATCCGACTTTGGCGACCGAACCAAAATTTCACAAACTCAGTAAGAACAGAGCAAAATAACACCAGGGGGTAGCGCCAAAACTTGACAAACACTCGAGTAGCAGCGATACTAGCACCACGAGCGATAGAGAACGTCCCTACTGAGACTCTTTCAGTAGTTCAGCAACGTTGGCTCCGAGAACATCATATTCTGAACATTGCAAGAAAATGATACAGCCTCCATTGTTTCCTTGGTCTGTGCAGACCGCACCTTTTCTTTCTAGAAATATCTCAACCTGCAAGTTTGTCTCGCTTTCAATGCCGCAAGCGTTGTGGGCGGTGCTACGAGTATGGCCTGTTTGCAAAGCATAGAACTATAAAGTGGCACATCCAGATTCGGTCCTAGAAACCGAAATAGCTCGCCATAATTCTGAAGTTGCTTCCCACCCTTGGCCTTCTGTGCTGAAGTAGTAGGTGTGCCCGTCTTTGTGAATGTGTTGTGTTGTTTATCAGTTATGTGTAGATATATAATGTTTTCGATGGGAAATAAATGATATACATATATATATAGGTCTTGGCAGTACTCCCTAGTGTTATTTTGCTCTGAGTATGAAACTGGACAACAGACCGGTGACTCCTACGCTAGAATTTTGCAACGGTTCGAATATACTTATGCAAATTTCGCACCGAAAACTCCGGATTTAGAAACCGAGCCGAAATTCACCATCTTATCAGGAAACTTGGATAACGAACCGGAAGGCCTTCGAACAAATCCGAAACTTGACTCATCTGAAGGGTATTAAATCGGATTTAGAAACCGAGCCGAAATTCACCATCTTATCAGGAAATTAGGATAACGAACCACTAGGCCTTCGAACAAATCCGAAACTTGACTCTTCTGAAGGGTATTAAACTGGATTTAGAAACCGAGCCGAAATTCACCATCTTACCAAGAAATCGGAGGACGAACGGTAGGCCTACGAGCAAATCCGAAGCTTGACTCGTCTGAATATTCGGATCGAAATCTGGCAATGGACTATTTGTCAAGGGGGGTGAACCTGCGGATCGGACCCCGTAGTTAGAAAACCGAGCCGAAACTGACACGGGAATGACACATGGAATTAGGAAATTGGATGAAGGTCCAAGGGAAATACGGAAATACGGAATGTCGCAACGCATTCGAATATTCGAATCCGAATGTCGCACCTCCGTGGGAAGACGGCTTCGGATTTGTTCAAATTAGTGTTCAACCATCGCATAACATCTGGAGGGCGCTGCAAGCTATTTCAAAAAGACACTTGAAATTAACAGATTTTGGGACATAACTTATGAAAAGACATTATTAAAACGGTGGTAGATTATGTGAGTGGAAATTTAAATAGAAGTTAGTTTATTTATGTGTCCTAGGAGCATTATGTTTCAGTGTATTAACATATTTGTATGCCGTGTGTATAAAAATCTGTATATGGCCCATTGAGGCTAAATAAACACTATTCTATTATATAGATACAATACGAGAGGGTTAATATATGGGGTGTTTCCAAAAACCCGTATTGGACACACGTACATAAAAGGCTAAAGATATGCCTGTTGCGACATTTAACTGGCCGGCCGTCTTTACCAGTCATTAGGCACGACTCAAAATAGGCACAAGAGAAAATTAAAGAACTTGGACGAGCAGAACATTATATACAACTGCTCTCCACATTGATATCTACGGCTTCTCAGTTTACCTCTTCAGTTTCTTGTTGCCATGCCCCTCGACTGCACCAGCTCTGCACCGGGCTTCGATAATCTCATGTGGCAAATGTGGATCCACGTGGTCACGCTTTCGCACACGTGTCGGCGATGTCTGCTTGAGAATCTCCACGTCATCAAGAACGACCTGAGCGCCGCCACCGGAAGTTGGGAAAACATTACCCTGCAAAAACAGGGACAATTAGCTAAAACTGGAAAAATGTCTACATCGCAACACACTTTCCAGGAGATACAAGTGGATTGTGGGCAATTCGTGATGTTTGGACTGAGCGCTCCTAGCGGATTAAGTACGGTTGTAAAACACTACTACGAACTGACCCCTGAAGTTCTTCGCTAAATATATTTAAAACCACAGCGAGGCCATATTACAATTCTGAAACTGAGGCTTATGAAAAATGCAACGGAGAGCTACAAGTTCCTATCAGATCTGAGCGATCTTCCCTACCAAGAGAGATTAGCTAAGTTGTGCTTTCCCTCCATTGGCCATATTCCTGTTCAGCGCTTCCAAGCGGACTAGTTTTTGTTAATCCCCCCATGCCTCACCGTCATTATTTGGATCAGACATGGTAAAATAGATTCACAGGTTAGTAAGTGGAAAACCTGTCATCTGTGTCCCAGGTATTGGAGGTTTTGCATATGTTTCAGCAGCAGAAAGTGAAAGTGACCCACTACCCCTATGGATGCGACTTTTTACAATGTCTACACAAGTGTTGTGAGCCTCATAAGTAGACTTAGTAAAAAGTCTAATCGCATAGGGGAATGGATCACTTTCACTTTCTGCTGCTGAAACATATGCAAAACCTCCATTACCTGGGACACGGATGACAGGTTTTCCACTCACTAACCTGTGGATCTTCTTTACCATGTCTGATCCAAGTGCTGATGGTGAGGCATAGGGGGATTAACAGAAACTAGTCCGCTTGGAAGCGCTGAACAGGAATATGGCGAATTGCATACAGATTTTTTAGAGGAGACCTAATCGAAACATTCAAATTAATGAATGGAAGTTACGACAATTTTGAAATGTCTGACTTATGGTGCGAACACACGATGAGGATCGGGAGCTCCTGGGCGGGAATTCCTGCCCGGATTTGCCTCACCATCACCACTTCTATATGGAAAGAAAGTGCAGGAAATCAGGCCAGTAAATCCTCATCGTGTATTCGCACTTTTAGTAAGATTCAGCATTAACCGTTGTCATGGGGGGCACGCGTACAAGTTTGCAAAATTAAGATTCCACTAGGACATTTTTAAGTGGGGTTTTGGTAACAGAACTGTTGATCCTTGGAACAGCCTTACTGAAGATGCGGTTAATGCTGAATCGATCAATACTTTCAAGTGCATTGTTGATGGGAGTTTTAACTCTGATCAGTTCAACTACTAAAAATTTGTACTCAGAGGTGAAAGCCTTTTCTCTTGCTTTGTACAGCCATGACAAAACTTTGGTAGCTCCGTAAGATTTCAAGGACACCTGAATGAAGAGTACCAAGTATCACCCCTATCTGTGTGACTTCCGTTAACATTGCCTGCAGAAAACCCAATCCAAATACGAAATAGTGTTTCCAAGCTATGATTTTTACTCCATTTTGTATCTGTCCTTATTACAGTACCGAACAATTTTAGAAATGAAAAAATGTCTCCAATCGACCCTTCTTCTGGAATATTCTTTAACCAGTTAAGCCCAATTCCAATACGATCCGGCCAGCGCTGTACAAGATTTGAATGAATTGCGCTTTTTGTCTTGGAGTCCGCATGTGCAAACCTCCAGAAACGAACATCCCTATTTTGAAAACGTCTTCCTCAGGAGAAAAATGCTCTTCGTGGCCATGTCTGTAAATGCATTCTCCATGGTGTGTTCAAGTATGGTTTCATTGTTCAGGTGTCCTTTAATGCAGATCTTAAAATTACTAAGGGACCGTAACTGTATTTTAGTAACTAGTATAGTAACTGTATTTATGGAAGCATTTATCCCTCTTGGTACAAAACGCCGTCAGTTTCAAATAATCACGAAATCTTGCCACCTACCTTGTACAACTTCGTCTCCAGTTCACCCGCTGAATCATTCTCTTGGGTAGTAAGGACATACTTGTCAAAATTTCCGACGTCCTTGACATCAGTTAGTTTCGTAACAGACCTGCGATTTGGCAGTCTTGGCTGCAGAACTGTTCCCAGGGGTACGGCAACGCTGGGTGGGCGGTGGTCAAGCCACTTATCGGCAGTCCCAGTTGACCGAGAGCGACGGTGTCGCAAGGGTTCGGCTCCGGCCTGAGCGCGATCCTGGAACCACAACTTTATACAAGTCTCATAAAAGAAAGGATTGTTGTTTATAATAATAATATAATAACAACGTTTATTTCCTGAATAGCTCATATAATTACTCGCTAGCGTCGGATCATCACACAATTCTTAACACGGCTAAAACTTTATAAACACTTTTCAATAATTACCTTAAAATATTTCTATGTATATACAATTAGTAACGAATATTCATGGTTCAGAATTAAAATAATTTACGAAATATGGTACAAATGACGAAAGATACCGGTCAGTAGAGTGAACAAGTCTGGTACAATTACGGGTTGCAGCACGAAGCCTTGTTTCAGGTCGAGTTTGGTTCGGGGCCTCGTAATCCGGTAGGAGAGATCTATGAAGATCAGAGGACAAGCATTTACGTCCAAAATCCATTGTCAACTTGTGGCGTCTTTCAGACAGAGTAGAGAGACCAAGCCTATCTAGACCCGCTTCATACGAAGTGTAGGTGGGGCCCAGCATGATCTTCACTATAGATATTTCTTCAGCCCAAGCTCACGGCCAATCATATTTGACAGTGCAATTTTAGTATAGTTTATCTTTCAATTTGCTACTTAGAAAATGTTTCCATCTCAAGGGCGTCTTCCTCATTAAAAATTATATATTTGGTTTTCACCCACCCCTTGTGGGTCCTGGCTTCAACAATGTAGTCCTAGACTTCTAAACTAAATTTGTAAAAATTGTTTCTGGTTTATTGGTCACGGTACAAGTCCCTTGTGTAAAGTGCCATATATGCATTATTATTAATTTCCGTGACATGGGGATGAATGAATGAATGAATGTATTCCCAAAAAAGCCCTATGGGCCATAGCGGGACAAAATATAAAATAATAACTAAATAACTGTTAATAACTAAATAACTATTAAACAAACTAACACCTATCCCTACCACAACATCAACCTACAATAAAACGTTCACGGTGCTCCATGGCAACCTTCAGGAATCTACCCAACCGACGCAACTCTTGGAAAACTTTACTACCCATCAAATCTTTCAAAGACCTCTCTTGAATAACCTCCTTACCAAAAACTTCTCTCCTTAGATCCCCCAACTCACTACAAGAACAAACCAAGTGTTCCACATCTTCATCCATCTTTCCGCATAACGGGCAAAAATAAGGACCAGAACCGCACTTGATTCTCCCAGTATGTTTTCTTCTCGCACCCACCGGCAAAGCATCTGCACGAAAACTCACCATCCACTTTAGTTTATCGGGTCCTAAACCAACCTTAAGATAAAGCTCCTCCCCCCATGAATTCTTTGACTGAGCATAAATCCTGGTTAGATGTATTTGCCTTCGGGCGGGATTACTGTCCCTATGGCCGACTTCTACCAGACTATTGTATTGGTTTGCGAACTCTGTTCACAAGCCCCTCGGTAGCTCAAATGGTAGGAGCGCCTGCCTTATAAGCAGAGGGTCCTGGGTTCAAATCCCAGCTGAGGAGCACTTTTGTCTTTCAGTTCACTACTTCTAAATTAATTTTCTTATAACTATATTTCGGTCCTTTTTGGCAAGGGTCCTCTTCAGGCTGAAGCCGGTTTATGCTGGAAAATGAAATGAAATGAGCCGGAAAATGAAAAGGGCTTAAATATAGCTCTAATAAAATGTAGCTAGCGGACACAACTGTCGAAAAAGGTCATATTTTGCTCTTGGACAGCATCTCGAGGTAGTGTAAAAATGAGGTCAGGTACCCCTCCTGTACAATATTACAAAGATTATTACTGAAGTCTTTGTTGCCAAGTGCAGAGTACAAGGTATTTGCGTTGAAGCGTTTTTGTTTGTCACTCTTCTTACAATAAAGTTTATAAGATTTTAGGAAGAAAACTTTTAGAATATAAGTAGCCAGTATAAAAGTTAAAGGACCCCTCGCACTATTTACTCTTCAACTTACAATATTTAACATTTTTAAATACTTTAAAACTAGGCTGTGCCTTCAACAAATAACCGACGGTTTTGCTCTTTTAAGCCTTTTTCAAGACCCATTGACTTATAGCGAAAACAGGGAAACAATTTACAAAACCGGGTTTTATGACGGAAAAATTTCCCGCAGCCAATCGTCGACAGCGTGATACACATGGAAGGTAGCAAAACAACGGCAAGTGAGAAAATTAGCGTGGTGTTGTTAGAGGGGTTAGAATGTACCGTACGAAAGTGGGGTCTCTGGATTTATAAATATATGGAGTGATTATGGAAGTACGTTGCGTTAGTATTAGGTAGTATTAGGTAGAAATAGTAGAGAAGGTGCCACATTTGTGTTACTATGGGTGTGCGAGTTTCAAGATGTGATGGCTCTGGTGCTTAGTGGTACTTACCCGTCGAGACTGGCGTGTTTCACTCTCTGTTCTAATTCGACTAGTCGCAATCTGCAAGTCTGTGTCCGAGCTGGCTGACGGCAGTTGGGCTGAAAACAGAGCTAAGTAATTACTCGTTTCAAAGAGGCAGCATTGTTCATAGCCAGAGTGATGTTCATTACGTAGCACTTCTTAACAAGACTGTTATATAAATACTAATTACTAATATATGCTACACAGGAAGCTGTCGGGTTCAGCATACTCTCGGTTTTCACCACACCACCCCCTTACCCCCCTGTTTATGTGCTAATATTTTTGTATTTATAGTTATTTTAGTATCTATTTCCTTTCTTTTTCTTGATTGTACTCCACTTGTTTTTCCTCAGGAATTTGTGGGTAAGAAATAAATTATTATTATTATTATTATATGTGAAAATGCAGATTTATTCAAACAATCCACTGCTTCCATCACATTTTATTCTAGCGTTTATGTACACTCAGAAAAATTGTCGAAGGGAACAAGACCAAAGTTTTCGATGGGATCCCAAAAATTTAATATTTTTCAGACTTATTGATCCAGACAATCGAACTTTGAACATTTCGAATCCCAAAAGTTCAAATTTGATCCAGGCAATTGGGTCTTGTCTTCGCCAGATCCGGTCTTCGACAGACTTTTTATTCAAACAATGTTTACAACGGATACGTCAGCTAAAATCATAGCTGACGTATCCGTTGTAAACATTGTTTGAATAAATGTTTCAAAGTCAGCTTGGGCTCAAAGAATATTTATCTTCGACAGACTCCTTGAACACTTTTACTATTAAATATTTAGAAACAGATTAAGGCCAAATAGCTAATCACCTGAGAAAACCAAGTTCAGACTCGGATTCAGCATGTGTGTTTACCCCTTTAAGTCATATCTATTTTGACGAAGCAGATCGAAACTTCCTGGCTTATCTTCTGCCAATTTTCCGGTTTCGGCGGAATTCCGGAACTACTTGTCCGGCGAAAAAAATAAAGCTCAAAAACGAATTCAGCATGTCTCCTTACCCCAACATCCAACGTCTAATCAACTTCAGATTAAACTTTTACTTTAAAAAAATTCTTCGGTTTCAGCCGGATTCCGAGCGATCTATACATCCAGTGAGAAAATGATTGTCATATGCAAATTCAGCATGTCTACTTACCCGCAAATCGAACATCTTATCAAATTTAAATAAAACTTTTACTTTAAACACATTCTCCGGTTTTGGCCGGATTCCAGCCGAACTAATTTCCCGGCGAGAAAATGATTCTCATATTCCTTGCCTCTAAATCTAACCTCCAATCAACTTCATATTAAACTTTTACTTTTCACAAATTTTCCGGTTTTTGCCGGATTCCGGGTGAAATATTTGTCCGGCGAGAAAATAACTTTCATATTCGGATTCAGCATGTCTCCTTACCTCTAACTCGACTATTTCATTAGCTTTTAAAAAATATTTTTTGTTCCCCTTAATTTCAAACCCCTCCCCCAACCCTAAATACACAGCTACATAGTCCATCTTCGAACTTGACCTGTACTTTGACTAAAGAGTCCTCATGCCAAGTTTGATCAAAATATCTCAACCCCTTTGAGAGTTATCGTGCTAACAGACGGACGGACGGACAGACGGACAACTTTTGCGATGTCATAGGTATCCCTCCACTTATGGTAGATAGATAAATCTTTTTATTCGCCAAAAACTGATCATGGCTCACGCCAAATTTGTTCGGTATAGTCATGGATATAAATGAGCACACAACCAATAGGCCTACGCATATACGGCTACAACGGTCATAAATAACATGATAAACTAGCAGCTCAGCTTATGCTTCGTTATACATCTTTAAAAAAAAGGGACAAAACTCTTTGGAAACCTCTGGTGGGCACATTTAATTGGCTGCAACTTTTCAACCGTATTAGCTACCTTGCGAGGGAGCCTTTTTGACAGCTTTTCAGAAGGAAAAATATTTTTGTGGATCGGGTGATTCAGAGATTTGACACCAAACTCCATGCAGAGTTTCAGCCTTCGTTCATGTAAGGAGGGTGACATTGAATTTATGTAGTAACTCTTCATAGGACCTCTCGGCCACCTTTGACGCTATGAGTAGAGCTCTTTTTTGAATCTTCTCAATTCTGGCGGTCTGTTCGACCGTGAGGCCAAAATGCCAAACTCCGTATTCTAAATTTGGTCGGATAAATGAAATGTATATCCGGAACAAGTGTTTAGTGGGGGCCCCATGCCCGGACATGAGCTTAAGCATCTGAAGTCCGGCTTTAGTACGTTTTGGGATCCCAAAAACCGTTCAGGAACAGAAAAATGTCGGCAACAGGCCTTAGACTACTTATTCTGTTCGTGTACGGACAGTTTTCTTCATAGTGGTTTAAACCACTATTCTTCAAACAACCACTGCAGGCTCACATAAAGAATCACTAGATCTCTAATGTCCATTCAGTTTCCCTTGATATACTCCCCCCCTTCAAGGTAAAAGAACCTTGAACCTTGAACCCTGATTTTCTCCCCTCCCGAATTCGTCTTCCTCGTCAAGCTGCCGAGCCTGTGCCTCATTTAGAGCCGTTGGTAGCTCTGCAAACAAGGTATGCTCAGAGTTTCGTCCCTTCGTTTGTTCGTTTATATAACTCGGAGCGCTTTTGAATGTTAATTTTTAGGTTATTTGTATTTTATTAATCGTAGTCTAGCATGTTATTGACCTTATTTATCATAAGACGTCGGTATAAATGTCGCAAAATTGTATATATTTGTAGATTGTTCTATTATGATGTTGTGTTTATACGTAAAAACAACCCATTGGCTTGTCCGTTTTCTGTTTTTTTTTTAGATTATACTGAATCGAACTCAGCGAAAATCATAAAAAAATCGTGCTAATCGAACTTTTTACCGTTATGAAAGTACTTGAGTATTAAGTACTTCTGAAGTTTTTTACTTAAGTAGAGTACAAGTACTCGAATTGTTTACTTAAGTATTTCCCAATACTGCCCCCAATATAATGAGTTCTGTCGAGGCTTGTTACTTGTTCTCTGCCGCAATGTCTCCAAGAGTAATAACGTCAACGCACTTCAACTAAGGCCTTCGACTTTCCTCAACCGTACTTTCGAACTCCTTACTTTGAAGTTTTAAAGATCCTGGTAAACAATTTCCAATTCGTGTCTTTAGTGGGGGGAGGAGGAGTAGAGCAACGCGACTGAACTGGATCCTTCGAATTCCCCCCCCCCGTGCCTTTGCATAGCCCCATGGCAGGCCTTTTCTAGAATATAAGGTTTGAAGCCAAGCTGACCATTCATTGCAAACAAATAAACATTTTTTTTTTTTTTTATTTGATCAGCTAGTTACCCCTATAAGAAGATCTGCGAGAGATAAACACAATTTCGGATGTTTCGGTTGCACTTCCGGCAAACCGCCCTCAGCGAAAAACAAAAACTAAATCACAAAATCCACCACAATAACAACAGGAAAACGATGCGGAACCAACAAACAATAGCGACATGTAACTAAAATCCGGAAGAACGATGCTTATTTATCCCTCTCCCATCGTCTTAGAGGCTGATCAGGCAAAAAAAAAGAAAATCTAGTTTTTCTATTTAGCCTTTTCTAGTAAGCGCACGTGAGTATGTGTCTGTCTGTCTGTGGGGGGGGGGGGACTTACTTGTTTTCTGCTGGTATTTATCCCTAAGAGCCATAACGCCGATTTGCTTCAATTGCCTCTCCCGCGCTATAATCTGGTTCTTCAGCTGTTCAGTCTCTTCGCTCTTCTTCTGGTCCACTCGTCGCTGAATTCGCTCCTTTTGGTCCAACAGCTTGGTTGTGTACTTAGCTAAAATCAAACCAATTCAAATTCAATGATTTTCTGGATACAACAGTTAAAGGACCCTACTTCCATAATTACTCCATATATTTCTAAACCCGGAGACCCCAAGTTCGTACGGTACATCGTAACCCCTCCAACAAAACCACGCTGATTTTCTCACTTACCGTCTTTTGGTACCTTCGATGTGTACCATGCTGTAGACGGTTGTCTGCGAGAAGTTTTTCGATCGGGCAAACCGGTTAGGTAAACTGTTTCCCTGTTTTCGCTACAAGTCAACGGGTCTTGGAAAAGGCTTAAAACAGCCAAAAGCGTGGGTCATTTGTTGGAAGCACAGCCTAGTTTTAAAGTATTCAAATATTTTAAAATACTGTAAGTTGAAGAGTAAATAGTGCGAGGGGTCCTTTAAAACAAAACAAAAGCCCCAAGGCTATTCCCATAGAGTCCGATTTTCACATATAAAGACCTTTAAAGACAGAGGGACGCTGCTTCGTAGAGACTCCCATAAACTTGACCGATCGTTACTTTACTGACATTTTTTTTACAGACATTTTATTTAATTTCAAGAAAAATATATAAATTAAACAAACAATTTACCATTAACGGCCACTTTTAAGACAAAAGAATTCTGATTGTGGCCGCAATTCTAACCACCATGAATCCGCTATATCATTCCTTCGAGGGTAAAAAAATAAAAAAAATAAATAACATTAAATAAATACCCTTTCCTCTTATCACACTTCTTTCCTTCTCAAAGAATGGGATTTAACCATTCTCTTGAATGATGCCAGACTTACAGCCGCTCTGACCGATTCTGGAAGGTCATTCCAGATGCTCACACCTACGTCCCTGAGTACAAATCCCGCTCTTGTTGTATTCCTTCTCTCGTGAGCTAAATCCTCCGAATGTCGGGTAAAATAAGGGTGAAATAATAAAATAAACCTGAAATCCTTTGTACCTTATTTTACCCAGTATTTTAATCCTAGCTAAGTCAAAATATATTTTCAAGTTGTACGGATAGATGAAATGCCTACTTATGTAATCGTATTGTGTTACTTGTGTGAATGACGATCAAGTACTATCGTGTGTAATACCATAAGGAAATAAAGTAGATTATTATAATTCGCAGCCGCTTCCTCGGTTTGCCCTAAATAATAGAGGGAAAGCCTTATTATTGCAATTATATTATTATTAAATGCATTGTAGGCGGCTTATTTCTGTCCACACGTCACCGAGTTCCAGCCGCGAAAAAAAGTGTGCAGGCAATCGAGTCCGCCTGGAGTGACTCCCTCTGTTCTTACCATTCCCCTTGATTCCCCGAGGAGCACTCGGGGAACGGCGAGTGCGCCGTATGTGCGTGTTCCACGCTTATAAGAAAAGTAATTATTAGTTACTATTTCCGTTCCACCCTCGTGAAAAGTTACTACGCTGACCGTTCCAACCTTCTTAAAATAGTAACTAGTTGCTACAACGCTCGTGAGCTTAGTAAGCATTCCTTAAAATGTTTCCATCTCAAGGGCGTATTCCCCATCAAAATTGTATATTTGGTTTTCACATTGAGACCCGCCGAACTCTGTTCACAAACCCCTCGGTAGCTCAAATGGTAAGAGTACCTGCCTTGTAAGCAGAGGGTCCTGGGTTCAAATCCCAGCTGAGGAGCATTTTTGTCTTTCAGTTCTTATAAAAAAGCTTAGTAAGCCTGATAACTACTATCTATGTGACGTGATTGGCTCGATTAGCCCGTTGCACGATATTTTGCGGAAAAGATCAAAATGCGTACCAGCCTTGACACCAAGAAGCCAGTTGACGCCATACGTAGTAACTACTCTAAGTAGGGTGGAACACGCTCTGTTTCTCATCCAAAACCAAACCCTCGTGGAAATTGTTTGGGGGATATTTGGGCCCTTCTGGGCAAATTCAAATTCACTTTATACATCCAAAATTTCTTCATTGCGAAAAATAGCATAGGAAATGTCAGTAAAAGTTCAAGGGTTCTTTTCAGGGAGTTCTTGTCAGGGAAAACCAAGGATTCACAAATATGGCCGAACTGATCGGGCCGCAACCAACTAACTGGGTGACAGGCAAAGCAGTCGAACTTCTTGGTCATTAAATGCGTATCGAGCTAGATAGAGTCAACAACCTCCAGGTCAACCCGATGGAAAATTTGTAGCCTGTGTAGTTGTATGAAAAAGTTGCATCTATTGATATGTAATAGTGCAGAATACTATCATTTACTGTGCCTCAAACTGGGCCAATCTTAAGCAGTAGTGTCCAGTAGCATCCTGTCTTGGTATACTAGCATCCGGTCTTGCTAATAGTAGTATGCAGTGGTAACAGTTAGTTACTACTGTATGCTGTTAAAACATATACCTCAATACAAGTAATTCTTGAAGACTTTTCATCGGGAATACGTCTCTGCGACATTTCTCTGCAAATCAAAATAGTCCGTCCGTACGTGATCCAACCTTCTACAAATAGTAACTATTTGTTACTATTTCAGTTCCAACCTCACCAAAAGTTACTACGCTGACCGTTCCAACCTTCTCGAAAGCGTAGTAACTACGGATGTCTGTAACGTGATTGGTCGGATTCGCCGGTGGCACGATATTCTCCTGGAAAATAGAAAAATCGTTCCAGCCTTGACGGCAAACAGCCAGAAGCGTAGTCACTACGGTAAGTAGGATGGAACACGATCTCTATGTCTTACCTTTTATTCTCTCTGACTCTGCTTGTGCTTGCTTGAGCTGATGATCTAGTTCTGCAAACTCCTGCTCTTTCGAAGCCAGGCGTTTCTCCATATCAGCGGCGCGTCGCGATTTTGTTTCGCTCGCGTGGCGCAGGTTGATAATATCCGTTTCTAATTTTCTCGTCTGAAAACAAGATGAATGAAGTCGAACTATTTATCTACATATATCGTCGATTATTGCTATTAAAGGACACCTGAATGAAGAGTACCAAGTATCATTCCTATCTGTATGACTTCCGTTAACATTGCGTGCAGAAAACCCAATCCAAATACGAAATAGTGAGCGTGTTCCACCCTACTTACCGCAGTTACTACGCATGACGTCACAAATTCTGGCTTTTTGCCGTCAAGGCTGGAACGATCTTTCTATTTTCCAGCGGGATATCATGCCACGGGCGAATCCGACCAATCACGTTACAGAGATGCGTAGTTACTACGCTTACCACGCTCCCGAGCATGGTAAGCAAATAGTAACTATTAGTTACTATTCCGACAAGGTTGGAACGGTCAGCGTAGTAACTTTTCGTGGGGATGGAACGGAAATAGTAACTAATAGTTACTATTGGTACGAGGGTGGAACACGCTCAGTGTTTCCAATCTATGATTTTTGCTCCGTTTTGTATCAGTCCTTATTTCAGTACCGAACAATTTTAGAAATGAACAAATGTCTCCAATCAACCCTTCTTCTGGATTATTTTTTAACCACTTAAGCCCAAACGCATATCTAGATGAAATTCCAATACGATCCGGCCAGCGCTGTACAAGATTTGAAGGAATTGCGCTTTTTGTCTTGGAGTCTGCATGTGCAAACCTCCAGAAACGAACATCCCGATTTCGAAAACGTCACGCTCAGGAGAAGAATGTTCTCCGTGGCCATGTCTGTATATGCATCCTCCCTGGTGTGTTCAAGTATGGTTTTATTTTTCAGGTATCCTTTAAGCAATCCAATATACATGCAATCTTAAAAAAAAAAAAAAAAAAAAGGGAGCGGAAAAACTTCTTCTCGAACCAAGTTTGTAACGACACGAAATATTTAATTCCAAATGTTTATAGCAATTCTTGCAAAGTGCTTTTTTCTCGAAGCACCTTTCTTGAAGTAACGTTCCTCGCGTCTTAAAAATGCTTATGATTGAGAGCTGGCCAAGATACTTGATGTTGGAGAAACTGGCCAAGATACTGGTTATTTGAGCCAAGTACCTCGAGCACTTCATGTTATGTGAGCTCTCAGAAAACGAAGAGAAAAAGCTAGTATAAAAAGAGCAATGAAATTGTATGTAGGAGGCAGTCTTAAGCTAGTCTTAAGACAGTAGTGATCGTTGGATTATCAGATGTATTCGATGTATGCAGAACTTCAATATTAAAAGTAAGTGTGTTTTCTAACCACTGTGTATTGAATGTAGGACCTAGGACCTACCGTCCGAACTCCCCCCTCCACAGTTACGAACCAACCCTTCGAGGGTTCGGGGACACGGCACACGAGAGATATGTTTTGCTTTATTATTAAATAAATTGAAATTGAAATTGGAAGAAAAGGAAGGAATGAAGAAAATTTACTTTGCTTCAGCTCCTTGGTGCGAAAGGCCTAAGTACAGTGTGAAAGGCTTACTTAACTTAACGGAACTTTTGCTACTTAAATTTAGTTCTTAAGTGGCAATGTGAACCCGCCTTTAACCTCGAAAAAGTGTCAAACTCTAGACTGTGAGCAGCTTCTACGCCAACAGGCAGCATAGTTTTGTAGTTAGCAAGCGCGTTTAAGGCAATTCACAGTACCTTCGCTATTTCTGCATCAAGTCTCCCTTTCAAAGATTCATTTTCATAACGAAGCTGCTGTAACTCTGTGTCGGCCACAGCTAAACGGGCTCTGAACGCCATCTCTGAAAATAAAAGAGAGAAGCTTCTATGAGGACTTTCTGTAAATATTTTTAACTTCGTGTACATATCGCGCAATACTCTATCTGACTAAGTCCAAAACACGCCAGTGATTCTCAGGAAGAAGGAGCAACCGTGTCCGTAACGAGTCAAAGTCAATGACTCAAATCCCGAGTCAGCGCAGCTGTGACACCGTTTCTTCCGTTCTTCCGCAGGTACCCGGAGATTCTGCATCGGAAGGGAGAGATAGTCATCAAGTGTATTATGACGCCAACAGTTGAGCTCTACTTTTAAAGAGTCTCCGAACACAGTTACTTTCTGTTTAATTTGCTAAAATTAAGGACTATACGCATTTTACGTATTATAGTATAATTTAAATGTTGTGTGGAGTTGGAAATATTTTATAACTGTTTATAGTAGGAAAGATATATTTGTCCCTTTCTTTCGTTTTTTCCCCTTACATGTATGGTATGGTAAAATCTTTCTGGTTTTTTTTTTCGTAATTTGCAGTAGTTTGGTTGGGAGTAGAAAAAGTAAAAATGAAAAGTCTTAGGGGGAAGAATAGTAAATACAATACGGGCTTATTTTCAAAAGTCAAGTGACACAAATAGATAAAAGTGGGTAAAAATAGATTCAAATTAACGTCACTGAGGGAAGGAGGAGTAGCCACAAAAAGTACGAAATGTGAATTTTTTCTTTTTTGTTAGGTAATATAAAAATAAGTTAAATTATGGCTACGGGTTGAAAAAATAAAATTAAATACAAAATAAATGTCAATCAATCAATCGTAGTTTCAATCAATCGTAAAACGCTCTTCGTTTTTCTCTCTTACTCAAACGTACTAATTTCAAAATCTTAAAAGTTTCCGGTTTCACATAACCGGCACGCCATAACTTGACGCGCAAACGTTTGACCGCCAATAAGTTTTAGTACAAATAGGACCAAGTACAACTGTATCAGTCTTATCGTATTTCCAAGACACTCGTGCGGTTGGATTGAGTAAACGGCAATTTGGACCCAGTCACAAATGAAACAAGTAGAGGTAGGAAGCGGGCCCCCCTGGGACCAGTTGAACTGTAATCAGCATCAGTTCACTTTAACCCTCGTAACTCAAACCGTTGTCAAATTAGGAAATGTAGTTTACCAGAAAATGTAGTTTCCGTTGCCCAAGAACCGGTGGGGGGGGGGACTTCCAAAAGATACTTCTACACCCCAAGCAAACACAGTTTAATCGTCCACTGCCAGGTATTTAACTTGACTTTCTGGTTAATTTAAGTCTACTTGACGAACAAGGGCGGTGGAAAAATGAAACTCCGAAATGATCTTGCAGGTACTATAGAAGAAGCACCATAGAAAAAGCATCGCTTTTTCATCATGTAGCTCCTCCCACAGGGCGGGGCTTAGCTACAAGCTGTCACTTGTCATCCCTTAACTCCTCCCCATTTGGGAGCAAGCAAACAATCAGCGGCCTCCTTGGACTTGGTTAAATTAGTTAAATTTGTTAAATTGATAGTGTATTAAATTTCACATTTCTATCTCCATCTGTGGCCAAGTTACGAACATCATGGGTAGTCGTGGGTAGTCATGAACTGGGTAGTGTGGAGATGGGTCCCCTTTAAGGCACAGCAAGACCCCGTTGCCCACAAGTACACGCTACTAGGTGTCACCATGATCATTCACGGTTCGCAAGTTACGAAGTGGGCCCATCCCATTTGCCTCTGAACCGGAAGGAAGGGGGGCAACCCTTTCAAACAAACATCTAGGAATATGTTCAATTCAAAGTGTTGTTACAAGTGCCAAGAGTTCGGCCACTTAGCCTCTGACTGCAACAACAACGTCAAATGCTCGAAGTGTGGTGGGAGCCACGAATCCAGCCGTGAGAGCCCGTGCACCTCAACCTCTGTGAACTACGCCAATTGTGGGAGTGCCAAACACCCTGCGTACACCGTACTCTGTCCGAAAGTGATTGAGTTTACGAAGTCTACGAACTACTAATAAGGAGCCCCTTGAAACGGACGTGACTCAAGCTTGTGAGGATTTTTTGTTATTTTGTGCTTCAGTTTACTCTGTTTACTTATTCATGTATTTTTTTGTATTTTTTTCCATACTCCGTCTTGTTTGGCCTCGGCCAGTTGATTGGTTATAAAGAAATAATAATAATAATAATACCAGATTTGAATTTTTACTGAATCACATGGACAATCTGTGCCCAGTTGCCTCTGAAGGCCTTAGGTGATGTGGGCGTAAAACCCAAAAGACAGGTGTAAATCCCAATGATCAGGACATTCCAAATATCAGCTTCATACCTTTCATGTTTCCTAATTTAAATTTGATACCTGGATCGTCACTAACTTCAACCGTGGTCAAGTTGCGATCTTGAGCGTGTTCCACCCTACTTACAGTAGTTACTATATACGCATGAAGTCACAAATTTTGGCTTATTGGCGTTAAGGCTGGAACGCATTTTCTAATTTCGACGATACCACTGGATAATCCGACCAATCGCGTTACAGAGATTCGTAGTTACCACGCTTATACTACGATCCCGAGCATGGTAAGCAAATAGTTGCTATTGTTTTTACTATTTCGAAAACGTTCGAACGGTCAGAGTAGCAACTTTATACGAGACTGGAGTTACTATTGTTAGAAGGGTGGAACACGCCCCTTAAGTCGTTGGGCAATCTGATCACATCTCCGTTAAGGCGTATTCTCGCCGTTCCCTGAGGACTCCACTTGAGGAGTCCCCGCGGTTTTGCTTGTCCTGGGGACTCGCTCCCCGTATTCTCGCCGAGTCCCCACGGACGAGGAATGCTCCGATTATCATCGCCAAAGGACCTATTTCAGATGCAGAGGGGAATCAATTTTTGCTTTTGTTGGCACACTGTAAAATTAATTCAAAACCATCAGAATAAGCAAAACCGAAAATAAAGTGGATCCAGACTAATTTCGTCAACTGCATATTTTCTCGAACATTTTGGAAGCTCTCGCTGTTTCTGTGCGCGGAGTCCGAGTGAAGTGACTCACCGTTCCCTTCGATCCCACGAAGAGTCCTCTGGGATAAAAAGGAGAGGACGCCTATAGGCTCCGAAAAGTGAATCATTTTTGCTTCCAGCGCGTGGAAGTTTTTAGAGCGCGCTACCCACTTGAGGATCCACCAGATTGAAGACTGGCGCTTACTCATAGATGCCGTGGGTGTCTCTGGTGGCAGAGGAGGATCTAAGATCTAAGGTACCTAAGGACCGGACAGGTACCGGACACGAGGGATTTTTCCAGCTCTTCATTCGGTTCTGCAATCAAAGAAAGCCCAAAAGATTTTCGTAACTCGATTTTCCTGTTTCAGCGCTATTAACTGAACCTTTAAAGGACCCATCGCACTATTTATATTCTTCAACTTACAGCATTTTATAATATTTGAATACTTTAAAACAAGGCTGTGCTTTCAACAAATGACCCACGGTTTTGGCTGTTTTAAGCCTTCCGATACCCATTGACTTATAGCAAAAACACAATTTATATAACCGTTTTTCTGATGAAAAAACTTCTCGCAGACAACCGTCGTCATAGAGCGTGTTCCATCATACTTACCGTAGTTACTACGCATCAAGTCACGAATTCTGGCTTTTTGCCGTCAAGGCTGGAACGAGTTTTCTATTTTCCAGCAGAATATCATGCCACTGGCGAATCCGACCAATCACGTTACAGAGATCCGTAGTTACTACGCTCCCAAGCATGGTAAGCAGATACTTACTATTTCGAGAAGGTTGGAACGGTCAGTGTAGTAACTTTTGGTGAGGTTGGAACGGAAAAAGTTACTATTTGTATAAGGGTGGAACACGCTCATAGTGATAGACATCGAAGGTAGCAAAACATGGCGTGAGAAAATCAGCGTGGTTTTGTTAGAGGGGTTAGAATGACAGTGCGAAATTGGAGTCCCCGGGTTTATAAATATATGGAGTAGGTTGTGTTAGTCTTATAGGTAAGACAGGTCCTTTAAAGTGTGACTTACTTCTAGCATGCTGCTGATCCACGAGGCTTAAGCGCGTCTGACTTCGATGACGAAGGAAGTCCATCAGATTCGACACGACCTCTTCATCAGTTTCATCATCATTCAACTCATGAGCTGGGAAAGTGCCAAGGCTGAATATGGCGTCCATGTCAACAGGGACGTTTTCTTTATATGCCTCGTCGTTCAGCCGGTTCATGGCATCTTGGTAAAGCTGAAAGGTATGAACAAAGGAGTGTAAAATAAATGTAATAGTATAATGCAGAAAATATGCCATTGGTCTCTCCTGAGTTCGTCTAAAACACTAAAAAAAAAATGGAGGCAAGAGTGAGGGGGGGGGGGTACCGTAGATGATGAGACGGGGTTGAACCTTACAGCACAATGCACACTTCTAATGCTTTACTTCGAATTAAATGTTTCACAAATCAACATTTCCGACTTCCTATAGAAGGCGCTACCAGAATTGGCCGTTTTCTTATTATCCCTTGTCTTTACCTCTCTGGCATTTCGGCGATCCAAATCTTAGGAGCTGGGATATCGTGGCAGGAAATTCAAAAACTCCCAGCAATGCTTGATAGAAAAAGATGTGTTTGAGATGTAACCAATAAGTCAAGCCGCAGATGCAGTTTACCTGATTGTTCTAGTGTGTCATCCGAAGTTTCATGTTCTAAGTGCCTATTAAAAGTTTTCTTTGTGTAATAGTTGAAGCTTGATTACTTGCTTTATAAAATGTACCAGGATATGCAATAAGTTTATAAAAAATAATATAGCTACAAAAATCATTAAAAAACAAAGAGCCTATTAAAATCTGAATTAGACAAGCTGATTTATGCATAAAATAAAGATCTACTGAGTGTTATAAGAAACATCACTTTTATCTTTGTCCAAGCTAGTAAATTGAGCATGTACTGGCCCAAAATATTACGCTTTGAAATATCAAAGAGAGGAAACTGTTGAAAAAGCTGCTGAGGTAGGGGGTAAGCATTGTTCCTCGGTTGTTAAAGAGTGGGATTGGGATAGTTTGATTATAATACGAGAGGTCCTTTGACATTGGCATCCGAATATCCTAGCGGACTCCGTGGACACCCAGCAAAAAGTAAAATGTTAGGGATTGCGACAATCGCTTGCCCACGACGACAATTTTCTTCTCATCTGCCAGAAACACAAATAGCACGAAGACGAAGTGGATATACAGCGTGTTCCACCCTACTTACCGTAGTTACTACACATGACGTCACGAATTCTAGCTTTTCGAAGTCAAGGCGGGAAGAATTTTTTTATTTTCCAGCAGAATATCATGCCACGGGCGAATCCGATCAATCACGTTAAAGATATGCATAGTTACCAAGCTTACTACGCTCCTGAGCATGGTAAGCAAATAGTTACCATATTAGTTACTATTTCGAGAAGGTTGGAACCGTCAGCGTAGCAACTTTTTACGAGGTTGGAACGAAAATAGTAACTAATAGTTACTTCTGTCAACTTCAAAACTAAAACTTAGAAGGGTAGAAAATGCTCATAGATAATAGAAGTTAGATATTACACAGAAAAGAAATCACAAAACATAAACAAAAAAAGATTTAGCCTAGAGCTTACGAATTCATTCGTTTAAAAGAGAACCGCATCAGACTCCGATG
Organism: Branchinecta lynchi; assembly: GCA_023053575.1. Taxonomy (NCBI): domain Eukaryota; kingdom Metazoa; phylum Arthropoda; class Branchiopoda; order Anostraca; family Branchinectidae; genus Branchinecta; species Branchinecta lynchi. The sequence goes on from JAKZAP010000018.1 coordinate 19,485,769, forward strand.
ACGAAGAAAATAGCCTACATCAGATTCGCGAACATTCGTCTGGGGCATAATACACATGGAAACTGGCGAACCGTGGCAAGTGCAAGATTAGTGAGGTGTCGTTCTCGGGAGTAAGAATTGATGAATGCAGTTACGGAAGTAGGTTGCACTGGCATAATATGTATGACGGGTCCTTTAAGGATACTGTTGTGGCTTAAGGCCCCTTTTCTGTATTCTACAGCTCCAACCTAAGTAGACAGACATTACGGATCGGAACGCTGACGCCATCTAGGCGGTCAGACGGTGGGCGCACGATTATCGACGTCGGCCCGCCATCGCAAGGCCTTTTTCCGCGACACAATTGGCCATATTCCTGTTCAGCGCTTCCAAGCGGACTAGTTTCTGTTAATCCCCCATGCCTCACCGTCATTACTTGGATCAGACATGGTAAAGTAGATCCACAGGCTAGTGAGTGGAAAACCTGTCATCTGTGTCCCAGGTAATGGAGGTTTTACATATATTTTAGCAGCAGGAAGGGAAAGCGACCCACTACCCTATGGATTCGACTTTTTACTATGTCTCCACAAGTGTTGGTTAAGACATAGTAAAAAGTCGAATCCATAGGGTAGTGGGTCACTTTCACTTTCTGCTGCTGAAACATATGCAAAACCTCCAATACCTAGGACACCGATGACAGGTTTTCCACTTACTAACCTGTGGATCTATTTTACCATGTCTGATCCAAATAATGATGGGAGGATTAACAGAAACTAGTCCGCTTGGAAGCGCTGAACAGGAATATGGCCAATTGTGGGGCCACACACTTCTGAGGGTTTGTCGCGGAAACACGATTTGGTTCCAGACGGTCGAGGCACTAGTTGAAACTCGCGGAAACGCCGTTTTATCTATTTTTTTGGCGGTAATTTCAAATATCTAAAAATAAAAATAAAATTCATGTAAAATCTCAATCAATAGAACTCCAGGCTTATTTCCTTACCATTCTGTACGAAAAACATCCCCAGTTTTAAGTCTACATGCTTGAAAAAGTAGTTAGCTTTATTGTTTAGACACTATTTTGCTGCTTAATTTGAATTTCTCACCAGAATCTAGCCACAAAATTGACAATCATCTCGCCAGTTGTTTGTCGAATTTGATCCACAAAGCGAGCCATGAAAATCTTGTACGAAAGACCGCGGAAACACTGTTTTCGAGAGAGAGAGAGAGAGATAGGTTTATTTAAACAACATCGTAGCTGACAGCTAATTTGCGTTGCTTCACTATACTAAATAACAAACTAACACAAAAAAAAAAAAAAAAAGAAGAAAATATCACTCGGCTTTGTTTAGCAAATCCGTAAAAAAAGGTACAAACGAATTTGCGTGGCGGTTCGTTCGCGAAGCTACTGGAACCAGTTTATTTTGGTGACGCGTACGGTTGTTGGGCGGTGCAGTGGGTGGTAAGATGCCTCGATGCTGGGGTTTGGAGAGAAGAAACTTCCCAAACCTCAGGATAATCTGCTTGTATCTTTGGGCCAACGTGGGGAGATCGAGTTTAGCAAGCGCTTCACCATCGAGCCACAGTCGACCCACAAACCGTTTGTGGGAGGAAAAACTCGGAGGAACGTGAGATTGAGCCTTATGCTGAGTAGGGTAGGTGATTTCTTCCCCTCAATTTCTTGATTGGTGAGAGAGTGGACAAGAGGGTCAGGCCCGCCGGTCTTGAGACAGTATTGTCACGCTCTTCATCAGGTCCCAAGGACCCTTCTCAAGACCTAGCCTAATCCATCACCCTTAAAACCCCATAATAACATAAATAATAATAACGCTTGTTCATTGAGTTAAAAGGACATACAAGACTGTATACAGTCTTTACTTTACAAATGAACTTTTACATCTCTAGAAATACCATGCTACGTAAACTAACCTAAACTTTCATTCCTGAGACAAAATCCTTTAGTCACATATTTACACACCTAAGATACATTTGTGGTTCGTGGATTTCAGGGTACGGTGAAGCGATACCAACTTGAATACACCAGCACTACGTGATATCCTCCCCCCCCCCACAGATTTTTCAGCGGCAAGAGTAAGGCCTGAGAGAGTGGTAGCCCAGCAAATACCCAAATTGCAGCCAATTAAACACACAACGACTCGTTACCTAAGAAGTTTTGTTCCCGCTTTCGTCAACGTTTTTAACTCGCGTCATTAATTGTAAATAGATTTGAATATTTGTGTTATGTTTGACAAGTCTTTGTGATATCCAAACTAGTGTATAATTATCTTTTGTATATAATTAGTGTTAATATGGACGAGAACCACCAAATCGGATTGACCGTTGTATCGATTTTGAAAATAAAACTGAATTGAATCGATTGAACCCACCCCCAACAAATGTTACTCTCAAATGCGAAAGCTCTTGGCACTCTAAGACGAATTGGTTCAAATCCTCGCCCTGCAACTTGCAAAGAGGGCAAAGGTAAGTCTCTCCGGTGCCAGCTTTCATCCTATTGAAAAGTTTATTTTTACTAAATAATATATAAGATACTTACCGCGTTCGCTCGGCGTCTTCCCGGCGTAAACCCGTTGTCATAGCGAGTCGGTCTGGTGGTCTGCGTCTGCACAGCAACTTCCTGGGTCATCTCCGCAAAACGCATGACTAGCTGAAAATAAAAACAAAACCCCATCAATATGGTGATACAAACTGATGCTTTAAAGAGACAGTGACTGGAAACACTCATCCTGGAAAACTTAAGGGAACCCCTTGTCGACTTCCACACCGCAAGCCCGACGACGTCAACATGCAACACAGCCTTGTCGCTACTCATTACGATTTAAAGTTTAACTGAAAAGCCAACTTATTTTTGTGTCATTTAACTGAATAGACTGAATTATTTGGACTCGGCAAAGAGATATTTGTATTTTCCACTTATCTAGCCTACTCTAGTTATGACGTTCAGGCTACCTGCGGCCGCCCCCACAACAAAAATTGTACTATGACACGGGAAATTTTAATCTCAGCACAAACGCGGCTTTCAGTCGGTGTTGAGATTGGTGGAGATTGCTTAGTGCCTAAAAAGGTACTAACTCGTAAGGCATACAACAAAACTACAAGCGCATGGAGGTACCACAAAACACGGAAATTCCGCTATTAGTGAATAGCGGAACAACGAAGTAACGAATTTTCAGCGGGTCTTCAAGCTAATTTTAGTGAATAAGTGATGGGTAACTATAGATTGTCATATCCCAGACCTTTTCGTTTAAACTTTAAGGTGATTTAAGGTAATACAACAACACAGTGGACACTAGCTGCGTTCGTTGCACTCCGGGCTGTCTCTGTTGGTTTTGTCACCGGTGTTCGGGTTCTTCTCTTGTAACGCGCTTTCTGGTTCACCAGTGGGTAGTCACCCGTGAGTGCAAAAACGACCTAAATTCTAGTTTTGGCGAAACCACGTCAAGTTTTGACTAAAAGTTGCTAACTTCTTGGTAAAGCCGGGGTCCCGAGCAGGTTCTAGTTCGTCCGTACCGGTGAGGTAAAACTGGACACCGGTTAGTTCAAAAACGGGTTATAAGACTGGTGAGTAGTCACTGGTGGGTGCAAAAACGCCTTATAAGAATAATTCGGAGATCAACGGTGAGAACTCCCGTGCTAAAGAACGCAGCTACTACTCTAATTTAATCAATCAACTCATTTAAGCCAGATAGCTTAAAGGCAGTCAACGCCATACATCATATGCAAATGTTATATAAACAAATTGAGTTGTATGAAGCAGCCCCAGTTAGCTGTATTATCATATAAATCAATCAATCAATCATTCAAGTTTAACCCGAATAGCTAAAAGCTAGAAAAGGAATACAAATTTACAAAATACACAGACACACAAGAAACAATTTAACTAATACACTTACAAGAAATTATCAGAAATAAATGATGGAATGAAACTACGTAAAAACTGGGTAGAAGAATTAGCGGGATATGGGGAAAACTTATTGCCAGTATTCCTCTCGGACCGACGTACGGAAGACGGGAGGGGATAAATACGATACATATCGTAAATAAATACGATACAATAGACAGCTGTATCAAATGGCAAATACAATTCATCTGACCAATGAAGAATGTCGCAAGATAAAGGCTGGTAAGAAACTATCTAAAGACTGACTAGCAGAATGTGCAAAGCACGGCAAACAAAGAAGCAAAACGTCTGCCAGTGTTCATCTCAGACCGACGCACGGACAATGGGAAAGGAGGAGGGAACAGGTCACCCGGCAACAAATTATGTAATTATACAGAGGTGTTTATTTGAGGTACAGTGGAGGAGTACAATCTATTTAAGGTCCATGGACTTAAAACCGAACTGATTGTTCAAGTTCAAGTTCTTTATTGTTTGAATATACATATTTAATACTATTTACATAACGTCCCCAGCAGGGACAAACAAACCTAGAAGAAACGGATATCATCACACATTTCACTCTATCTTACACCAAAAAATATATATCAAAAATTTAAATTTAATAATTATTATTATTATTTGTTCGATAGCTAAACGGCCGGGAGCTACTCACAAACAAATATTCATTAATAAGTACACCTTTAATTTTAGTGATTAATGTTATGAGCGACAGACTCTGATTAAAACAAGATTCATATTTGTTCCAATCTTTAGTAATAATATTTTTAGGGGAAAATATTGATCGCTCAGAAATAATTAAAGGCATATAAGAAGCTAACTTGAAGGACAACGAGCATTGTACGGTAGGACTGAGCGAGGGCCTGGAAAAAATGATTTAAAGCAAACTGGTAGAAGATCCTTTAGATAACAGACACGGAAAAGTATACAGTGAAAAACTAGGACTTGTCTAACAGGAATATAGATGTAACAAGACCAAAGGTTTCGATGGGAGGTCAACAATTTAATATCTGATCCAGAAAATCGGGTCTTATTTAGAGGTCCAGTCTTCGCCAGACTAATAAAATTTAGAAATAGATGTTTGAGACAAAGAAATAGACTTGTGGTCTGGTATAAATGATAGACAAAGAAATAGACTTGTGGTCTGGTATAGATGAAATTCTGTGAAACAATATAATCAAGCTCAGCATCTTATTTTTCTCCTTCTTTTTTAATTTTTCGCAATTTTTCACAATTTTTCGGCAAATATTCGCAATTTTCGCAAGATAAAATTGAGGTACTGAAATTTTACATCTATAAACAGGAACGATATTAAAATAAATGTAAAGGACTTAACCAGCTGAAATAAATACTTACAATGGTTTCGTCGAAGTCCTCAGCTCGCGGGTTAACACATACGACCATTTTGATCCGTCCCTCGCCCTCGAAGTATGACTTGAAAATGTGAGTAATCTTGGAGTCACGGTAGGGAACTATTTTGCTCCCTCCCGTCTGCTGGTTCTCTCGAAGGGTCTCAATGCAACTTCGGAGTGTCATCAAAGTGTTATTGATGTTGCCTGTGAAAAGTTCGAACTATTCAGTTAAAGGACCCTGCTTATTCTGCCTTTTATAATATACCTAGCTCCCTTATGGAGTTATAGGTTGCTAAAAATCCCCACTTTTCTCAATGGTTTCGTTTAGTGCCTACGAAGTTTTAGCGTTTTTTCGGCGTTGCCGAGTTTTGCTCGTCACGCAACGTAAAGTTTGCCGGAATCTTTAGCGTCCGCTGACAACTCTTTCACATATAAGGATATGCGAATCTTCTGTTTTTAATTATTTTATTTGCTTAGTTTTCCCAATTTTGTACAACGGTGAGTTCAGTTTCAAATGTTTTGCGCCCAGCCGCCGCGTCGGAGAGCAGGAAGGGTGGATAGAACCGACAGGCACTAAGAAGGAAATCGCTAATTTTAGGTAGAAAGTAATGGTATTTTCGGAAAACGTTTTTTTCTGACCCATTACATAGGGTAATATCGTATCTGTATACTATCTACCAAAACGTATCCGTCCTTTTATCACATGTTGGTTTTTTCAACTTGAGCCTGACGAGGACCCTTTTCGACAAGGGCCGAAATATTTCTAGACTTTTTGTTAGAGCTTTCAGAACTGATACTTTCGTTTTAGCTGTTTGTGTAGGATGCCAGTGATATAACCCAGAATTCATACCACAGGGACTGCACCTCTATTCAAAGGGGAAACATCGAAGAGACCACTAAACACGATTTTAAATTAACTAAAGGTATTAGGCTTGTATTTCTCCGCCAAAGCAGGACGAAAAGTTAAGCTGACTTATCCATTTTGCACCGTCAAATATGATTCGCAGTCAGCATGGGCTGTAGGAATATCTATTTCTACACTGTATTTCAGCGGACATTTAGAACAGTCACAACTGATTTGCAGTCAGGAGTGAAAGACGCCACGGTCTGATATCAGCATCGTCCCCAACCGGGGGCGCTATAATCGTAAAGCTTTGGGAAATTTGCACAGCACCTTCTGCTTCCTTCTATACTATTTCGTTCTGGCGTCACTCATGTTCTGCGAAAGAAGGAGGTTAAAAAGATGAGATCACGTTATTTTAAATATGCAAAGCACCTGCTCCACTTGTCGAAATTATGTCATAACCATACATTGACGGAGAAATTCAAAATTCAAGATGCAAGTGTTGCTCGTTTGGATGTTTCGTCATCACTTTCAAAACTCATGGACAACTAGGCCCAACCAGCACACGATGTCGTCCCCTGCTTCCTGACCAAAGATTAAAAATTAAGTGTCTTTTTCTGTGTGTATATGTGTTTTGTTTATTTTCTTTATTTTCGTCATTTACTCCGCCTTTTCAAAATGGCGGGTCATAAATAAATTACTTACTTACTTATACTGTAAAAAGATAAAAAATACCACTTTCAGATAAATTAATCTGCAGTATTTTCTGTTCTCGCGTACTCAATCGGATTTTAACTCTCCGAACTTGCAATACAAATCTCCCAATTGGCGATGCCCAGTAACTAAAGTCCGATGTGGGAGAGACTTTTTACAGCGTCGTGTCGAAAAGAAAACTGTATGATCAACCACACTTCACCAACTCCTTCAAAACAACATAACTGTGTCCATTTATTAAGACACACAAAACCGTTCAAACCAGCCCTTCCCTTTTAACATGGAAATACTGTAGGCGGGTATTTGAGGCAATATAACTAATTTTTTTTTTATTTATTAACTTACCAGCTTCCTTAAGTCTGTCTCCTTTGGTATTCGTCCTGCTGCTGCGCTCGCAGCCAGCCAAATCCACCAATGAGAGCTGACTGATAGTCAAGTAGTTCTTATCCTGAATGGCTTCTGTGCCTTCGGCGTTCACTGGGGCCTATACAACAAAATCAGAAATATTAAATGGTGGGATTCTGCCGTCCGTCAAACGGAGACACGCGCTAGCTTAATGATCGACGGGCAAGGGCCAGATAAACCTTCAACAATTAAATCAAAAAGTAAAAACAACAGCACACTCAGAAACGCTACTCAAGTAGAAATGGGGCGAATCCGAATCCGGATTCGAATCCACGATGCATCCTTTTGGCCGGATTTGAATCCAGATTCAAATCTTCTGCTTGTCAGGCTGAATTCGGGTTCGGTCTCGTATTCCAAACCTTCAATCTTACGAATCCGCGCAAACTTTCTAGTCTTCATCATTTCAGTTTCCCAATTTTTAGACAGTGTTGCAATGCAATTCACCTTTTTGGTCTCCACATTGTGTGTTATATAGCCATTGGAAATAGCTATGATTATTAACTTATCACATTATCTGATTACCTTGGATATCAGTGCCTTTAGTTTCCTCTGACTTTTTACTATAACATAGGTATATGATTTGATTTTTTGTTAAAGCACACCTGAACCATGAAACCATACTTGAACACCATGGAGAATGCATTTACAGACATGGCCACGGAGAGAAGTCTTCTTCTGAGCGTGACGTTTTCAAAATAGGAATGTTCGTTTCTGGAGGTTTGCACATGCAGACTCCAAGACAAAAAGCGCAATTCATTCAAATCTTGTACAGCGCTGGCTGGATCGTATTGGAATTTCTTCTAGTATACATTTGGGCTTAACTGGTTAAAAAATATTCCAGAAGGAGGGTTGATTGGAGACATTTGTTCATTTCTAAAATTGTTCGGTACTTAAATAAGGACAGATGTAAAATGGAGCAAAAATCCTAGCTTGGAAACACTATTTCGTGTTTGGATTGGGTTTTCTGCAGGCAATGTTAACGGAAGCCATACAGATAGGGATGATACTTGGTAATCTTCATTCAGTTGTCCTTTAAGGTCGGATTCGATTCCGGAATCGAATCCTCAGCATGAAATGGTGGGTTAGGAATCGGATTCATACCTAGCCCTGAATTCCGATTCTGACTTGAATCCTTTCCTGATCGGATCCGCCCATCTCTCTAGCCTACTCAAAACAGCGAAAAACTGCAGAACAGGAACACAGAAGAAATAAAAAAATGTATGCTTTTGTCAGGCGTCGGTCGACTCGTCGGCACATCGGGTTCTTTTTATACGCAAGAAATGAAATCCTGCAAAATTTGTCGGGCAAAACACTGAAGAAATCGAATTCTCCATGCTTTCGTCATGCCTCGGTAGGCTCGTTGGCACATCGGGGTCTTTTTATACATGAGAAATCCAGAAGAAATACATTCTACGACTACCATAACTGGAACGTCAGCCTCATTTGCGGTCAAGCCAGGACCGCCGGCAGTTTCGGGGACTCAAGAATGCGCTTCTGCAGAAAACGAGCAGAAAAGCTCTAGGTTTGCACCGCTCAGGTTCCTGTTCTGAAAAGTACATGGATTCAAATTTGTATACGTACACTGACGCGCAAACACGTTCGTTGTTTAATGCCTTAGGCTAGGCCGAACATTGGATTTTTCGTCATAAACATAATAACATCAACACCTTTGTCATAAATAATAAACTTATATACAATTCGAATCACTGTAAGTGATCATTTACAATTACACTTATATTAGAACTGAAATTCAAATCACTATAACATAAACAAGATGGCATTTATGGCACTCGATTGACCCCACAATTACACAATTATCTCCTACCTTGCCTCAGAACTAGTAAATTTCCTTTTCCACTTAATTCCTGCGATCCAAGGTGAATTATCGACTTGGTAGGAAAATAAAGCTGAAAAATTTGGTTTTCAAGTTCATCTATCCAAACTAAGGCCACAACAACATCAAACATGAGGAATACCGAATTTCAGGTGTTCAAAGAATTCATTTTTCTTGGAACACAACCAAGTTCTTAGCCGGAATGTTGTACTACATTGCAGAGACAAGGGCAGAGACGGCCAATAAATTCAAAACAGCTATAGATAGCATTTATCTGGTTCTGGATAACATGTTTTCGGTCTCACAATTCCGCACAGAATTTTGATGTAGTTAAATTTCTGGTAGAAAAATTTACCTCTAAAAGACGTTGTATTTTTTGGGTGTGAAGAGACGTGAAAGCCTTTTAAGCATTGTATTTCTTCATTTCCACTGGTGCCCACGATGTGAGATACCCCTCGGGCACCGTCGTCGTTACCAATTTTTAAACTATTTTATTGTTTATATATTATATTATTATTATTTTTATTAATTCTTAACGTTTTTAAGTTTTTGTTTTAACGTTTTTGTCACTGTTTGCGGTGTTTGACATGCCTTCGCCATTTCATGTTTTTTTTTTAGTCGTTCCGGTGGATTAGAGTTTGCTTTAATGTTGGTTTGTTTTTGCGTATTTATATACCTAATCATTTATTTTGTTATCATCAATTTCGGTGCATTTGAGGCGAAAGCCTTTTCTCTTGCTTTGTATCATTATTATTATTATCATAATCAAACATAATAATAATAATATTACCAACCTTACATTCACTCTAATATTTGTCCACTAACCTGAACCAATCGGATGGTAAAAACTGAATGTGATCTCGAGGACTCGGCGTTCAGCGTGGTCTGTGCTACCCGCCGTCGTTTCTGCCCTCTTCTGAACAGTTCAATTGCGTCGTCTGCAGATCTGACTTCGACTTCGTTTACTCCGTGGACAAACATGCGACGGGTAGAATCCTCCCTGAGTATTTTAGACTGGAACTGTTGCCTAGAAGGTAGAACATAAGTTTCCTGAACGTGCAAGTTTGCTAAGAGGCAAACGGGGTCCTATAGCGTTACAAATAGTCTGAATCATTTTCGCTGTGTCTGACGAGACTTCTTCAGAATAGTTGGACTTGTAACCAAAACACGCATCCGGCGTAAACGCGTCCCGCGCAGGTGTGAAAGATACGCTCCACAACCTGCACGCAAGGCAAGATAAACGCATACACAACGCACCGCAACAACGCGTCACTGAGAAAGCGGCATAAACGAACCGACAAGACAGCTTATCCGAATTTTGTCAGAGCTTAGCTAAAACTTATTACTAAAATCGAAGTTGCACCCAGCTCATACTTAGGCCATCCACTACACTGTCAGAAGTTACATAACAGATAACACAAGGAACAGCGGTTTCAACAGACAATAGCTACGTCTGAGCAGATACGATGGTATCTGTTACCACGGTGACTGGATCTGCAATTAGTCGTTTTTGTAGTTACCGTGGTATCTGATATACGGTTGCTCTGTAAAAACGACAATTGCCGAAATTGCGCTTTTCGAAGTCTTCCCAAAATCAAAACTGATATTCAGTCACATCGCTAAGTGGTATCTGATATTCAGATACCACGATAACAGCAAAAACGCGTTTTGACCGTGGTATCAGATACCAGGATAACTGCAAAAACGACTTTAAACCATGGTATCTGCAAAAACACAACTAATGCATAACATACCAGACTTTTGTTTGAAAGCTTGCCAGGAAGAGCCAAAGAACAGCCCAAAAAACATCTGCTGACTTTTTTTTGTGTCGTCATGATATCGGAAAATTCAGCAGATACTTTTTGGCGGTTTTTCCACTCTTCCTAGGAATGCTTTTTATGCATATTATTTCTTGAATAACCTTTTCAAACACAAGAGATTACATCCGAAGTGTTAACCGTTGTCTGTTGAAACCGTGCATCCTTGTGTTCAAATTCAAATTCAAATATTTTATTGACCTCCAAGATCGGAGAGTATAAAGTGAAATAAATACAAACAAATTGGCCCAACATGTAATACTACTAAAAAACAATCTGGCCAAAGCATACTAACAATACAAAAAAATAACATTATACACACGCGTAAAAACTATAGTAACTCTTTACCGCTCAATATAGGTTATGAGTAAGAGAAGACATTTTCGACAGAAATTTTTGTTGCTTTTTTCGCATAATTTGAAGTGGATCTTTCAAATGGTACAAATTTATAGCAGACGAAGTAGAATGGCATTTTGAAAGTCTACACAAAAATTTACCAAAATTAAAAAAAGTAGTTTTAATATGCGCAATATTAGAATTAGAAAAATAAGGAAGCCAACTAGAAAATAAAAGGCGCAAAAGAGCAACCGTATTGAAGACGCACGCAAACGATCTCCTGGTTAAATAATCTCGAACAGAAATAACACTACCGAAGCTCGCTGAAACTCTCGACCGAACAGACTTCATCATGTTGTGTGATGAAGTCTTGTCTCTTATGAAACTTCTGACTGTGTACGTACCTTACGCAAACATTAATATGCTTCTCTATCTTAAGGGGTATTCTCGCCGTTCCCCGAGGACTCCTCGGGGAATCGAAGGGAACGGCGAGAATACAGGGAGTCACTCCACGCGGACTCCGCCTCGGAAAACAACGGGAACACGGGGAATGCTTCTAAAATGGACTCTGTTCTTAAAAAAATGCACAGCTGACAAAACCAGTCTGGATCCACTTTATTTGTGGTTTTGTTTATTCTGATTCTTTTTAATTAATTTTACATGCACCAACACCAGCGAAAACTGATTCCCCTCCGAATATGAAAGGGAGTGCTTTTTGGTGATGGTGATGATAATCGGAGCATTCCCAGTCCGTGGGGACTCGCGAGAATACGGGGAGTGAGTCCCCGGGACAAACAAAAACGCAGGGACTCCTCATGTGGAGTCCTCGGGGAACGGCGAGAATATGCCTTTAGTCACCCAATAGCAGTAGTGAATCGAAACATAAAAATGCCCCTCTTGCGTAATTTCAACCAGCAGCCTTCGGCTCCATATACGAATGCTCTAACCAATTGAGAGAGTGTTCCACCCTACTTACCGTAGTTACTACGCATGACGTCACGAATTCTGACTTTTTGCCGTCAAGGCTGGAACGATTTTTCTATTTTCCAGCAGGATCTCACGCCAGGGGCGAATCCGACCAATCACGTTACAGAGATGCGTAGTTACTACGCTTACTACGCTCCCGAGCATGGTAAGCAAATAATAACTATTAGTTACTATTCCGACAAGGTTGGAACGGTCAGCGTAGTAACTTTTCGTGAGGATGGAACGGAAATAGTAACTAACAGTAACTATTGTTAGAAGGGTGGAACACACTCTGAGCTAACGAGGGATGAGACACGATCAAATTGGGAATTGTTAAAGTTCCATGGGCACATCAAACTACCCCAATCCCACTCTGTAACAACCTAGGAACAATGCGTACCCCCTAGCTCAGCAGCTTTTTCAACAGTTTCCTCTATGTAATATTTCAAAGCGTAATTTTTTGGGCCAGTACATGCTCAATTTACTAGCTTGGACAGAGATAAAAGTGATGTTTCTTATACACTTAGTAGATCTTTAATTTATCCATAAATCAGCTTGTCTAATTCAGATTTGAATATGCTATTTGTTTTTTAATGATTTTTGTAGCTATGTTATTTTTTATAAACTTATTGCATATTCTGGTACATTTTATAAAGCAAGTTAATCAAGCTTCACAATACTATTCTGCAAAGAAAAACTTTTAATAGGCACTTAAAACATGGAACTTCTGATGAAACACTAGAACAACCAGGTAAACTGCATCTGCGGCTTGACTTATTGGTGACATCTCAAATATATCCTTTTCTATCAAGCATTGCTGGGAGTTTTTGAATTTCCTGCCACGATATCCCAGCTCCTAAGATTTGAATCGCCGAAATGCCAGAGAGGTAAGACAAGGGATAACAATAAAACGGCCGATTTTCGTAGCGCCTTCTAAAGGAAGTCGGAAATGTTTATTTGTGAAGCATTTAATACAAAATAAGCATTAGAAGTGTCCATTGTGCTTTAATTGTTGGGATCCCAAACATAAGATAGGGATAACTTTGGCATAGGCAAGCTGCCCGCCCTTCTGCCTGTCAAGAACACAGTCCCAACTCCGGTCAGGGACGGAATCAGCTTGAACGTCAGAGTTCCACTATAAAATCTGTAGACACACTTACCTGGCTCTGTTTGAATCTGCACCGGGTACTTCCAGAAGGTCGTATACATTGTTGTTATAGATTTCTGTATAGGTGATGAAGACTCCATACAAGACATCGGAGTCGACACCGCTTACTATCGAAGTATCTTGGACACGACCGCTGCTGTCTATCAAGTCTCCACGACTAGAAAATAAGTCAAACTATGGAATCTTCTATTCAATTCAATTCAATTCATTTATTTGCATCCGCCAAAGCTGGCGAGTAGAGAAAATATAATAAAAATTCACACAATCGGTCTACAGACTAATAACTAGACCATGTACTTTCATAAAAACTCTACGTCATTTAAAAAACAATTATCCTACACTATCCTAAATGAAGTCTACCTAACATTTTAACCAAAATACAATCAACGCAACGCATCGGACAAAGTGTGCTTTATGGAATAAATTTTTGACAAAAATGTTTCCCGTTTCTTTTTCAAAATATCAATGGGGTTTTTTAAACCATAATTTTTCATCATAAAAGAACTGGATTGGTATTTCGAAAACCGGCATAAAAATTTCCCAAAATTAAAAAAATTGAGTCTAATAGCGTCACAAAATGAACAATAATTATTTAAAGGACCCGTCTTACCTATAAATACTAATGCAACTTACTTCCAAAATCACTCCATATATTTCTAAACCCGGAGACCCCAATTTCGTACGGTACATTCTAACCCCTATAACGAAACCACGCTGATTTTCTCACTTGCCGTGTTCTGCTACCTTCGATGTGTATCACGCTGTCGAAGGTTGTCTGCGAGAAGTTTTCCATCCGAAAAAACGGTTATGTAAACTGTTTCACTGTTTTCGCTACAAGTCAACGGGTCTCGGAAAAGGCTTAAATCATCCAAAAACAGTGAGTTATTTGTTGAAAGCACAGCATAGTTTTAAAGTATTCAAATATTTTAAAATACTGTAAGTTGAAGAGTAATTAGACCTACGTTGCCTGGGCAACGTGAAGTGCTGCAGCAACCTTTGTTCGGCTTCGCCGACTAAAGTGTTGCGAGAGCAACACTTTGGTTTTATTTCTTCGCTAACGGTTAAACGCTGAATTTGTCAACCCATCGAGGTTTTCAAAATTGTATATTCCAGTCAATGAAGAAAATCTTTCTTCACATGGTTATCCTCAGCGTTGAAGAAAAAAACAACAATATCGGAAGTAGGGACTAAATTGACTGTGCAGCCAGTTGAACTTTATCCTTTTCAATCGTAGACATCGTGACTTGTGGAAACTTGGAACATTATGTTATATAACCTAGTTGGTATTATAAAGCTATCCATGGCTTTTTAGTTCAAAATACCATAGATGTCACTCTACTAAATATTGTGAAACATATCGTTGTTTTACATTATCATTTGTATCCGTTGCGTTAACACTTAATTCTAGGTTACAGTGAAAGACCATCATCATAGACCCTTCTAGCAAATTATGAAAATGACAATGCATTAGCAACCGATTCTTGAACGACGACATGAGCCAAACTTTTCTTATCATCAAAACACCGGAAACAAAATTGGTACACTTACTAGGAAAAGTTGGAAGCCCCTCGTCGCCGAAGATGATTATGGCGTAATCGCCGATTGTTAGTTACAAGTCCCTGACTTGTCTCACAGTTGGGTTCCGCCTATTCTTTGTTTGAGTGTGTACCCTACCGCTAAAGTTGTCAACCCCTCAAAGACTTAATTCTAAGTTACAGTGATAGACCATGTAGACTAATTCTCTTACCCTCAGATTTATAGAGATCAAATAAAATGTGAACCAATTTGCACTAGTTTCAAGCTCCTTATGACCCCTTCTAGCAACCGATTCCTACTTACAAGTCCATCTCCCCGTGATAGACATAGTACTGAATTGTTTTCAGTTCAAATACACCAGAAACAAATAATAGGGTTAATAGGCAGGCTACACCAACTACCAAAAGTTACAAGCCCCTCATGGCCGAAAATGAACACCAATTTTCACAAGTTTATAGCCCCTGACGAACCCCTTCTAGCAACCGATTCTTACTTACAAGTCCATCTCCCGTGATAGACACGGTACCAAATTGTTCTCACGATCAAATCCACAAGGAAGAAATAATAGGATTAATAGGTAGACCAACTACCAACTTTGCTAACCCCTCATCGCCAAAGATGATTAAGGTATAACAGCCGATTGTTGCTTCCGAGTACCTTATATGTCTCACGATTGGGATCAGCCTATTTTTGGTTTCAGTGTGTACCTCACTACTGAAGTTGTCAACCCCTCCAAACTTTCGAACTGCTGTATCTCATGAAGGAATTTTTGTACAAAAAAAAACAGATGACATACGCTTTGATCAGCTCATCAAGATCTATCGAATGCCGTTGAAAAAAAAATTCTATCTGTATTCGTTCAAAAGTTGACGTTTTTACCGTAGGCCAACTTTCTAATATCCCCACTTAGAAAGGAGCAAAGGATAAGCTCTAATTTCTTTAGCAATGAGAGAACTTGTAAAGTTTAAGAGGCCTATCTGATATCATTTCTCTTCGCACTCCCAAGTGTAAGATATGGAATAATAGACTCAGCTGAAATCACGAACAGAAATGCGTAGAAACAATAGATGGTAGCACTTTCGGACCCGTGGGAAAATGACACTTTTTTTATTCTGTAGTTTTCTCTAGAAGATGCTCAAAGAAGATATATTGGCTGTGGGGCCAGGGAATTGCGCACATAGTTCGCACTTATAGATGTTAGTCCACCTTCAGTTTAAAACAGATGCCTGTCTGCTTGCCTGCTAGAACGGAGCTTTCCACTCGAAAGCAGAAACACGGTTTAATGAAACGAAAGCTTGGCTGCATAACTTCATACAGTCCTCTCTGACATGGGCTATACAACTCCCCTTCACTTCACCCACAGTCGGCTCTGGCTCAATTACAAGCAAAAACCATCCTTTTTGGCCCCAGGCAAGAGTTCTACGGAGCTTTCCGAAATGTAATGTCATATTCATCAATTCGGCCTAAGGTCCCAACTTTTCGTAACAAGACCAAAGGTGTCAATGGGATCCCAAAAATCTAATATTTGATTCAGACAATCGAGTCTTGTCTTCGCCAGATCCAGTCTTGGACAGGCTAATCATCAGAGAAAACCAAGTTCAGATATACCTCTATAAGCCATATCCATTTTGACGATACTGACCGAGACTTCCTACCGATTTCCGAGCGAACTACTAGTCCAGCAAAACAAAAAAATACAGAAACAAAACCATCGTATCTCCTTATCCCTATAAAGAACATCTAATCAACTTTGAATAAAAGTTTGACTGAAAAAAAAATACGGTTACAACCGGATTCCGGAATAATTATATGCCCGGGTAAAAAACCATTGTCATATACCGACTCAGCCTCTCTTCTTACCCTTTAATCTGTCATCTAATCGAACTTATGCTTTTAACAAATTTCCGGTTTTGGCCGGATTCTGGGCGAACTAGTTCTCCAGCGAGAAAATGATTTTAACCATCGTGTTCGGCATGTCTTTTTACCCATAAATCAAACATTTAATCAACTTCAAATTAAACTTTTACTTTTAATCAACTTTCCGGTTTTCGCCGGATTCCGGGCGAACTACATGTCCGGGTAGAAAATTGTTTTCACATAAGTGTTCAGCATGTCTTCTTGCCCTAAACCGAACATCTAATCAACTCGAAATAAAACTTATAATTTTAACAAAGTTTCCGGTTTAGGCCGGATTTCGGGCGAACTACTTGTCCGTCGAGAAAATGGTTTTCACCATCGTCTTCAGCATGTCTTCCTACCCCTAAATCGAACATCTAATCAACTTCAAATAAAACTTTTACTTTCAACAAACTTTCCAATTTGGCCGGATTCCGGACGAACTACTCGTTCGATGACAAAATGGTTTTCACCATCGTCTTAAGCATGTCTTCCTACCCCTAAATCGAACATCTAATCAACTTCAAATAAAACTTTTACTTTTAACAAACTTTCCGGTTTTGGCCGGATTCCGGACGAACTACTCGTCTGATGACAAAATGGTTTTCACCATCGTCTTCAGCATGTCTTCCTACCCCTAAATCGAACATCTAATCAACTTCAAATAAAACTTTTACTTTTAACAAACTTTCCGGTTTTGGCCGGATTCCAAACGAACTACTCGTCCGATGACAAAATGGTTTTCACCATCGTTCTCAGCATGTCTTCTTACCCCATTATCGACTATCACATTCGCTGTTTCAAAATATTTTGTTTGCCCCTTAATTTAAACCCCCTCCCCCACCCCTAAATGTAGGGCTACAAAGCCCATCTACGAACTCGACTGGTCCGACGACCCAACGAATCCTCACACCAAGTTTCATCAAAATATCTCATTCCCTTCGAGAGTTATCGTGCTTACAGACGGACGGACAGACGGACAACTTTTGCGATGTCATAGGTATCCCTCCACTTACGTTTTGGGATCCCAAAAACCGCATACGTTAGACCCTTACCGTTTTCTAGTAATAAGACGAAATCGAGCGACTAGGAAAAAAAAAACACAAAAAAAACCACGACAAAACCGAAGTGTTGCTTTCGCAACACAAATAGTGGGAGGGGTCCTTTAAAGGATATTCAATTCAATTCATTTAATATGTCGCAGTAGAATTCTTTGAAACTCTGCCGGGTTCCTGGAAACATAACAAGGCCGTCCCCGTCGTTTTTCAGTTTCCCTTGACCCCTTTTACTTTGATGAGCAGCACGAAAGAGCATGCGAATCTACGAACCCCAAATGTATCGTAGAGGTCTGTAAATATGTGGCTAGTCTCAGAAATGAAAGTTTAGCTTAGTTTACGTAGCGTAGTATTTCTAGAAGTTGTAATAGTTAATTTGTGAAGTGAAACAAGAAGCGTTACTAGCCATAATGTTTGGGGAGGGGGGGGGGGGGGGGAGGGGCAAGCCATTTACCGACTGGCTGGTAATTTTGACCGACTATGTTTGCAGAAAAAACACTGTTTAGAAGAAAAAAAGCATAGTTCTGAAAAAAAAATCGACTGATTTTCAGGAAAAACGACTATTTGGCGAAAAATCGACCGATTTTCAGAAAAAACGACTATTTTCATGAACAAAAAATCAACTATTTGAGGAAAAACTGCGGCGCTTCGCACCGACTCTGTTATTTTTACCGACTGGCCGACAACATTGGGGGGGGGGGGCGTCCCCCCCCCCCCAGTCGTGACGCCCATGAGTGAAACGTGTATTAAGTCTTGTACGGCTTTCTGGATCAATAAGCAAGCGTTATTATTATTATTATTAACCAGTAATCCAAGTCAATGAGCTCCTCAGACGCTAGAATCGGGAGCACCACCAGCTAAGAAAAAGCCTAAAATGACGAATGCAAATTTGGAAAGAGTCCCGTTAAGATGGATACAAAAACTGACGTAAGACATTAGAAAATCTCGGAAGTGAGAATGAGTGAAACGATAATGGACCTAAAGTTATCCAACTTGTAACAATAGTTACATAAGAAAGCCACAGGTGGTTCGAACAAGTTCAATGTTTTCATTACGTCATGTTAGGCCGATTGTGTAGAATAGAATAGAGAATCTGCGTGAGTTCCGTCAAGATCTTAAAACCCTTTGTCTCTACCAATATTTTTTTTTAAAGTGTAAATTTTAAAAAAAGTCGTTCTCAGGTTGGCGAAGAATCCTTTCCAATTATCATTTCTTTATGAATTTTTCTCTTTTTTTTTGAGAACGGGATTGGTGTGTATATTTTTTTTTTCTTGTTGGGGGCGTTCGAGGAGGAACCGAGGTCTGAGTCATAATTTTTCTTCTATTTTTCATTTTTTTTTTTTCTTTATTATGGCGTTCGGAAGTTAATTTATCAACGACGATTTGTTAAATCAAGTGTAATTTCTGGAGCGTGTCGTAGTTACTATTATTTTTTCTAATAAACCCCCATATACAGTGGCGAAACTAGGGGGGGGGGGCAGCTGATCCCCCCCGAAAATTATCGTCAGTAAATTGGTAGCGTATTAGCAGTACTAGCCGAGTTAAAACCTTCTTTGAACAAAACCGGAGCCGAAAATTTAATAATAATAATAATACAAAGCAAAAGAAAAGGCTTTCGCCTCTAAATAATTCTAATGAACAGTATGTGTACTATAATCGACTCCACACTCCGTTAGGTCCCATGCAGCGACTATTGATACCCCAACAAAACTGAACGGAACTAGAAGTGTTTGCTCTAGAGTTGAGCTGATGTTGATACCCGTCTACTCTAGTTCCGTCTTCGCCGTTGCTCAGCGCAGAGCAAAAAGTGCAGGAGGCGCGCTGACTCGCTCTGGAGCGCGTCCAGAGAACCAGTCGGCTTTGAATTCTACTTTTCTTCAACGGGGCTTCACAGCGATACAGCTATTTGTAGAGGTAACGAAACGTGATGTGTCGCGAAGCTACTAATCCCCGCTCGTTTGCAGCGGGCTGGGTACGGCGAGATATTCGACTGCGCACGGTCATATTACAGAGAAAGGGAGACGGAGGTTCTATTTGAATATTTGTTCTTGATCCTTTGGATTCAAAGGCATATTCACAGCGCTCCTATTATTGCATAGTTGCGTTTTAGCAGATAACATGGTATCTACCACGGTAACTGGATCTGCAAACAGTCGTTTTTGCAGTACCCGTGGTATCTGATAAACGATTGCTCTGCAAAAACGACAATTGCCGAAATTTACTTTTCCAAGTCACCCCAAAAGAAAAACCAAACTTCCACCAATTTGACAAAAACTGATGAAAGTGAGATGTTTTTATAAGTAGTGAACTGATAGACAAAAATGCTCCTCAGCCGGGATTTGAACCCAGACCCTCTGTTTACAAGACAGACGCTCTACCAACTGAGCTATCGAGGGGCTTGTGAACAGAGTTCGCAAACCACTACAATAGTCTGGTAGAAGCCGGCCATAGGTACAGTGATCCCGCCTGAAGGCGAATTCAGATACCACGATAACTGGCCAGATACCACAATAACTGCAAAAAGGCCTTTTGACCCTGGTATCAGATACCACGATAACTGAAAAAACGACTTTAAACCATGGTGTCAGATGCCGTGGTATCAGATACCATGGTATCTGCAAAAACGCAACTCATGTTTTTCCACGACCTAACTGCGAGAGAGCCAGCAGAGATGGGCGAATCCGAACACGAAAGGATTCGAATCCGAATCCGATTCCAGGGCTATATGCGAATCCGATTCCGAATCCACCATTTCATGGTAAGGATTCGAATCTGGAATCGAATCCGACCTTAACAAAAATCAAATCATTACGCATGTTATAGTTTAAAAATCAGAGGTGACAAAAATCAGTGATGTCTAAGGTGATCAGATAACGCGATACATTACAGAGGATGGTTGGCGGTAGAGATAAAAAAAAAAACGGTTGAAATTTGAGCGGCTTAGTAAGATTTGAGGCTGGAATCCGAATCCGAATCCAGCCTGGCAAGCAGAGGATTCGAATCCGGCCAAAAGGACGAATCCTGGATTCGAATCCAAATCCGGATTCGCCCATCTCTGAGAGCGAGTAGAAAAAACTACTTACTTTCTGCCAGGAGTTCTTGGGTCCATTCGCGTTTGTGCACCGGGAGCGGCCCCTGACAAATATTCCCTCGAAGCGTCTGCCATTGCGTCGACCGACGCCTGGACATCGAAGCCATTCAACTTGTCTGGTTTGAACACATGCTTTGGCGCCTTGAATTACAAACTAGTTATTGACCAAAACTGGTTATTATGAACGTGTTCCACCCTTATAACAATAATACGGTAACTATTAGTTACTATTTCCGTTCCATCCTCACGAAAAGTTATGCTTTGCTTTGGCGCCTTGAATCACAAAATAGTTATGGACCAAAACTGGTTATTACGAGCGTGTTCTACCCTTCTAACGATAGTAACTATTAGTTACTATTTCCGTTCCATCCTCACGAAAAGTTACTACGCTGACGGTTCCAACCTTCTCGAAATAGTACGAAATAAATACGAAATAGTAACCATGCTCGGGAGCGTAGTAAGCGTGGTAACTACGCATTTATATATATATATATTATTTGCAACCCGCCAAATACACAAGGTGGTAGCGGAGTAAAGAGAATAACGAAAAACAAAACACAAGATAACTGGTGCAACACTGCGATCAGTCAGTTTTATACCTTTCTGGTTTCTACGCTCTGTTAAAAAAGAAAGATATCTCTTCTTTGCGTGTCCAGTATTTTCGGTTTTGTAGGTTCCTTCTTTTCCTCCCTCCTTGGTACCGTAATAGGAAGATTACGTCTAGATTTGGGATGAATGATGTTTTCGCGAAAGTTGCCGTATTGAGCAGAAAGCTTTGTGATATCAAGCCAACTGCCACCGTTTCACGGTCTTGAATGTGTTTATTTTTCGTAGTTTACGTTTTTCTTTTCTCTTTTTTCTTGGGTTGACTCCGCTATTTACCTTTGTTGTTATTCGTGGGTAAGAAAACGAATAAATAAATAACAGTATAAAACACAAAATTTAGACATAATTTCTAACTGGGCCTGAAAAATTCATGATGTCATCTCTGTAACGTGATTGGTTAGATTCGCCCGTGGCACGATATTCTGCTGGAAAATAGAAAAATCGTTCCAGCCTTGATGGCAAAAAGCCAGAACTCCTGCATGCGTAGTAACTACGCCGGAACACGCTCTACAGCACAACTAAAATATGGCCAGGGTCCCTGGTTGGCTAAAATACCAGCCCGCTACTACCGAATATGGCGAAAGTTCACACCGACGCGGACAATTTGAATTTCAAAAGAGGCGTCTATTTCAATGGCTAATGATGCGAAGCTCAGGAACAGTTCAAGTTCAGGTAGTACGGTCCCGTCTTCTTCTTCTTCGGTAGTCTCGTACGTCATACAGCTTGTTTCACCCTAATTACCGTAGTTACTACGCCTGACAATTTTGTATTCTTGGCGTCAAGGCTAGAACGCATTTTTTCGATTTACGGCAATATGCCACCCCACCGGCTAATCCAGCCAATCACGTTACAGAGATTCGTAATTACGACGCTTACTACGCTACCAAGCATGATACAAACTATTTCGAGAAGACTGGAACGTTCAGCATAGGAACTTTTTATGAAGTTGTAACGAACATAGTAACTAATGGTTAATACTGGAACAAGCTCACAGTTGCTAAATATTTGGAGCACAGAAGTACAAGCCCGTAGAGATGCGACTAGACAGACAGGAAAAATTTCATTCGACGAAAATCGAAAACATGAATAGCGAAGCAATGAAGAAACGCACTTTCATCCAGTCTTCAAGCCTACATAAGTGGATAAGTGATGTATAACAAGACTATCGAATCGCAGCCCTATTCGGTTCAAATTGAAGCTTGTATTCCCTACTTACCAATAACGAAGATACTGTGTTGAAAAGCACATCAACTGAGCGCGGCATAATTCCACCATTCTGCGAGTCTCCTGTCATTGTGTATGTTTTTCCGCTGCCAGTGTTGCCATATGCGAAGAGAAGACCATTCTTTCCCCGAATCAGGTCACTGACGAGAGGCCGTGCCACGACGTCGAAGATCTCCTTCTGGTCAGTCTGAAACACACGTTTGTGTAGGAGCAAAGGACGTGTAACATTTAAATATCTATTCTTTATGTTCCTAATAGCTTAAAAGAGTAGGCTATGGCTAGCAGAAGCCAGACATACACAAGGCCGTATCCAGGGGGGGGGGGGGGTCGAATCCCCCCCCCCCCCGAAATCCACAAAACTAGTCGTTTTGGGGGGGCTTTAAAATCTGATCTATGTCTTTTTTTATACTTTTTGGTCCGACCGCGGGCACCCCCCACCCCCCGAAATAAATTCCTAGATACGGGCCTGGCCACATATATCGTATAGTTGATATAATCTTCATTTAATTATATAGCAAGAGGACCCTTGCCAAGACGGGCCTAAATATTGTCTTTTATCGCAGTCAGCTTGTAGGATCCATCAAAAGAGTTTTTTTCCTAATTCACAGGGACAAAGTTTTACTTTTCCGAAAAGTTGTATTCGCGAGGACTCTCCGGAAATATGCAGCGAAGAGATGTGCAGGTCGGGCGATAGCGGAGAGGAATTTTTGGCATCATCATCAATTACTTCCATACGGACAAGTTTGTATTTTTTTTCCACTTGATGACGAAAGTGTCTTCAATTCCGAAGTGTCGGGACAAAGCAGCTGACTTTCCCCTAGCAAAACAGTCCCAACTGATAATCCCAAATTCCTTGGTATAGTCTCCGAAGGACATTGAGAGTTTGAGACAGCCACTGAATATGTGGCACAGACAGACGATTAGATTTTCCCAGGCCGATTTGCTCCTTTTTCATCGGTTATAACTGGGGAAGTCCAATGATCATGCGCAAATCCTTGCAGAAGTTCGAGTCCTGGATCGCTTTCTAAAACTAGCGAAGCGCAAAGCCAGCTTCGGAAAAGTTTTAACCGACGTCGCAAATACATAAACTAGGGCATAAATTTGTGGACCTTTCCTTGCAGCCAAATCGCCCTGTAGCTCGATCGACTGTGAGCACTTTTACTAACTATCAGTTTTCTCTGAACGACGTCTTAGGAATGACTGAGAGCGTGTTCCACCCTACTTACCATAGTTACTATGCATGACGTCACGAATTCTGTCTTTTTGCCGTCAAGGCTGGCACGATTTTCTATCTTCCAGCAGAATATCATGCCGCGGGCCAATCCGACCAATCACGTTAAGTTGCCACGCTTACTACGCTCCCGAGCATGGTAAGCAAATAGTTACTATTTAGAGAAGGTTGGAACGGCCAGCGTAACAACTTTTTGCGAGGTTGGAACGAAAATAGTAACTAATAATTATTGTTAGAGGGGTGGAACACGCTCTGAATGATAGTAGGGTTATTTTATAAGAAACCCTTAATGGAGCTTCTCCGGGGAAGAGGCAAATAAATTCACAGCATGTAAGCTTCACGATACTAAGCTACTTATGGCAAAGTGGAGTTTTACCTGTTCATCAAAGACTCGCGTGAATGTGTACTGTGTGGCCTTGGCATTCTGAGTCTGGGCTTTCATTGCAAGACTCCCATCTGGAGGTGCGATCTCTATCACCTTTTCTCCAATTACTCGAACACATCTTTCTTCAGCTAATTAAAAACAAATGGTATCAGTAATTAGGTGTTTACCAAAAAGACCTCCCTTGACTGAACAAGCAGGGTACGGCACACTGCACTGGCTGGTTGACAAAGCTGCTGACTGTTAGGACAAAAAGCGTAAACTGTCTGCGCTCGATCTCCATTCACATCAGGTTTACACCTAAAATCACCCTAAACTCATTCAGCCTAAGATCATCTCAGTTAACAGATTATTTGTTAAAGACCAACTATCACGGAGGGAAGAGAGATTCTCAGACTGGAAAAAAAAACAAGAACAACACAGGACAATGACTCGTTTGATTTATCTCTGTTCAAGAACTGTTCTGGAGTTGCTGAAGCCACCCGGATTGGCAATTCCCGGTGTGTCAAGATTGCTTTTAGTGATCAAGGGTCTCTTATTTCGGCTCTTAGACTGGGGTTGAAAATTGAATATGAATTGATCCGTGTCTATGAATTTAAGAAAATCCCGAGATGCTGTAACAAATGCCAGTCTCCTGAACATCTAATTGCTAACTGTCCTAGTGCCTGCCATAAATGTGCTAGATGCTCTGGTCCTCATGAGCACTGCAAAGACACCCCATGTACGGATCCGATAAAATGCGCAAACTGTGGTGATG
Organism: Branchinecta lynchi; assembly: GCA_023053575.1. Taxonomy (NCBI): domain Eukaryota; kingdom Metazoa; phylum Arthropoda; class Branchiopoda; order Anostraca; family Branchinectidae; genus Branchinecta; species Branchinecta lynchi. Next base: position 19,510,872 of record JAKZAP010000018.1, read on the forward strand.
ATCATGTGGCATTTAGTCTTCGCTGTCCTCGTCTCCTGGCTCTTGTTAAGACCGCTACAGGGCGCCTTCATAAATGAACTGTCGCAAAATTTCGGTGTGCTCGTTTAACATTAACGGGACTAAAGATAAAATGCCAAGTCTGGAGGAAAAGTTGAGCCGTTTTGATGTCCCTCTCCTGCAAGAACACTTGCTTCCTGCCTGCAGCGTGAACTTTTTGCGAAGGAATTGTGATCACATTGTGTTTAGTACCAATGCTAGACGGACTCGGGGTAGGCCTTCTGGTGGCCTCGCGTGTTATATCAGACGGACTCTTGCAGATTTATCACCGGTGTGCTACCACTCATCTGAGCATTTTCTAGCTGTAAGACTTGGTGACTCTGTCCTAATTAATGCTTACCTGCCGCATGATAAAAAGTCGGTACAGTCGTTCTCGAGTTTTGCCAAGTCTTGTGATAAGCTACAAGGTCTAATTAGCGGAATTGAATCTCTTGGGTATTCATGGCTTCTTGCCGGTGATCTAAACTGCAACATTCACATATCATCCAGTCGATCTGAGACCCTTCTAAATGCTCTACCAGCTGCGCATAGGATTATAAATAAAGATTGCAGCTTCTCATATATCCATAATAGTGGTGCAGTTTCTGATTTGGACCATTGTGTGTGTTCGCCCCTTCTTCATTCCTCTGATGTTCATGTCGACGATGAGGAAAGAGACTATGACCATCTCCCCCTTAATTTAGATCTATCTATCAGCTCTACAATCAGTTTCAGTGCTCCTCCCAAGCCTAAGAAATGGGTTTGCAAACGTGATTGGGGTAATGCAAATTGGTCACTCTATTTTTCGACTCTTGCTTTTCTGTTATCCACTATTTCGGTGCCTTATCATCTTCTTGGCGCTGGTTATTTTGTCAGTGATGCTCGTGGTAAGTTAAACTCTTACTACAGAAATATCGTTTCTTCAATTAAACAAGCTGAAGCAATAGCTGTTCCGTTGATTCGCGTGCGACTTAACACCCGTAAGACCTTTTGGAAGTGTGATCCAGAACTTAAGAAAGTGAAGAACCAAGCCAAGTTTTGGTTGAAAATGTGGATTGCTTGCGGTAGACCTTCTAGTGGGCAAGTTTTTAGCATCAAGCAGAGAACAAAATCGGCTTATAAACGTCATCTTCGTGCAGTTCGGTTTTCGGGCGCTGAATTTCCGACTAATGGTAATCAGTGGCAAAATGTGCTCAATGCGTCGAAACTCGAAGATTCTTCTTCTAGTGATATTATTCCAAGATTGTCGTGGATTAAACACTATACGCGCATTTTTTCCGTGATTAATTATGATGTTCATAGCCGTTTTAATGCTTTAGTGGTGAAGGTTCTTCCTAATAGTGTGAGCCAAAGACATGTTATACCTGTTGATAAATCTAATATTGTGAAATCTCTTCGACGGTTAAAGTCAAAGTCTTGTGACCTTGATGGTATTTGTGCGGCTCATCTTGATCCGAAGTCAGCTGAACTTCTATCACATCTTCAGTTATTATTTCAGATGTGCCTTTCAAGGTCTATTGTTCCTGATTCATTTTTATGTGGAAGTGTTACTTCTATTTTAAAGAAAGGAAAAGATCTAAATTCGTGTAATTCTTACAGGCCAATTACCGTCGCCTGTACTCTAAGCAAATTATTTGAGTACGTTCTACTTCCACATATCGATGAATTTGTCAATTATGAAGCTAACCAGTTCGGTTTCAGGTCAGGTCTGAGCTGTCAACATGCTCATCGTGTTTTAGCTCAGCTTATTAAGGAAGCCACTCGGAATAGTTATAGTCTTCATTTTTGCACCCTTGATATATCTAAAGCATTCGATAGTGTTTGCCATGCTCAAGCTTGGTATGCTCTTAGTCAACTAGGTGTGAATGCGTCTGTGATTCTGGTTCTGAAGTTTTGGTATTCAAATTCTTATTTAAGATTAAAGTCAGGAAGTGGTGATTTTTTCGGACATATACCAGTTAAGTGTGGAGTTAGACAGGGGGGAGTTCTCTCCCCTCATATCTTTAATGCTTCTATTGAAAATGTTTTGTCTGGTATACGTAGTTCTTGTTTTACAGGATTCACAGACGTATCATACTTAGCTTATGCTGACGATTTGCTTCTTATTAGCCGAACTGAGGCCGGTTTAGCGCGTTCTGTCCGCTCCGTCGCCGCTGCATTTGCAAGAATTGGATTATTGCTAAACGTAGATAAATGTGAATTTCTTATATTTAATGGGGTCAGTTCGTCTCATCCTTTGGATTGCATTTCTTTTTCTGTACCACAAGTCACTTCTTTTCGATGGCTTGGGATTTCTGTTTGCAATTCTCTAAGTTCTTTTCGTTTTCAGACAATTCGGGATATTCAGATTAAGCTTAAACTGGGGTATTCTAAAATTGTTGGAAATCGTGGACATTTCCGGCGACAAGCACTTACAAAGCTGTACTCGAGTTTCTGCGACCATTCTGTGTTATTTTGTGCTGGGTTTTATATGCTTCTGAATAAAGGTGACGTAAAGAGGGTCAAGACGGATTACTATCGGTATTGTAAGTTCTTACTTTATTTACCACGTTCATTTCGGAACCGAAGGTTAATTGGTCAATATCAGGCAACGGATATGGTTCTTTCAGTGGAAAAACTAAGTTCAAAATTAACTGATGAAGCGCCAATCCGTCTTGGTCCTAACAATCGTCTTATCCGCCTCTTTTGCTAAATTGTTATTTCTTTTTCTTGTATTTTGTGTTATTTGTAGTTCTTTGTTTTTTCTCCTTGTACTCCACTTTTTCCCTTTGTAAGTGGGTAAGAAATAAATTATTATTATTATTATTAATACTGTTCGAACAACGGAAAGCATGTTCTTGACGCTCGTCCCTGTTAGGCTTCCAGGGGCGTCGCAAGGTCATTTTTGTTGGGGGGTGGGGGGTGCAATCCTAATCCTTGAACAGCTAGGATTAAGTACATTTTTGCGAAACACAATTGGACAATATATTGCCGGACACGATTGTGGTAGCATTTCCTATTTCTTATATCCGGGAATTAAATCGAGCGCCGTAGTTGGACATTTTCTAATCCAATTTATGTTATATTGACGGTGCAAAACGGATAAGTCAGCTACATTCTGTTAAGCTATATTTCGGCACTTCTTGGCCATTCCCAAAACTTACCGAATGCTAGTAACTGAGAATTCGAGCTCGATCACTAAAGGGCAGCATTAAAGATGATTAGCCAGCTACTAAGTGTCGTTTTTGCGAAACCAAATTGGAGAATATATTGCCGGACACGATTGCAGTAGCAGTTTCTATTTCTTATATCCAGGAATTAAACAGAGCGCCGCAGTTGAAAATCTTCTAAATCCAATTTTTGTACCCTGTAGGTTAAAATTTAACTTCTTTTAAAACAAATTATATCTTTTACTGTGGATTTAACACAAGATCATATGAATGTCCAGAAACCGGATGCAGGGACGTACCGGCAGCAGTAGCTACTGTACTGTAGGGCGTAGGCTAGTCAATACTACCTACCCATGACCACATAAAGCGAGAGCCACAGGAGAGATTTTTTTAAGTTTGCTATTTCCTGCCAAATTCAACTATTTCCATGCAGATTTTAGCCTATTATGTTTCTGAAATAACAGTCTAAAACTGGCTTGAAACCCCAGTTTAAATGATGCAAAGCAGGCGGAATTTTCAAAACGTTTATGATTAGACCGTCTTTTGGGATCCAAAATAAAAGTAAGGAGTATCGATGAAATCATAGATCAGCCCGTTTATCTGCGACCAGTACTTCACTCGATGTCTTTGAGTTTCAAGGTTCGTACTTCCGAATCCCTAACGAATAAATTACCGAATCCCAGTTATGATACCGAATAAGTTTACCAATAGCATGTTCGAGATTCGGTACATCTACCGTATCCCGGTTATTATACCGAACTGTTTCGGTATCCAAAGACTACCAAACAATAATTCCAAACAATAAATCCAAAGACTACCTACGGAATAGTGGCAATTATCCCGAATATATTACCGAATCTCAATTATTTACCATACAAATTGAGACCGATAGCCTATTCAGGATTTGGTAGCTACACAGAACAGTTTTGGTATCCAAAAACTACCAAATAATATTCGTATTCGGTATAATTTCGTGGAAACTGGAACAGAAGTCCGGATTCGTGGTAACTACTGAATACTGATACCGAATCTCAATCATGATACTGAATGATTCTGGCCCGATACAATAGATTTGTAACCGATAGCCTATTTGGGATTATGTAGAACTACTGAATCCCCGTAAATATACCGCATGGTTCTAGTATGTAAAAAATACCGAACTATTTTAGTTACAAATTTTCGGCCTCAGTGCAAAAATTTACTGAATCTCGAAAAGTTGGGGGGGGGGGGGGGGCTTCACCCCCTTCCCGACGCCCCATGTAGGTTTCTCTCTATGTCAAGCTGCAACACAACAGCTACTTGATTATGCCAAGCAGATTTCTGATCGGACAAATCCTTTCCCAAAACCTTCTGAATAAAAGAAAAAATCTGTATCCCAGTAGTGGCACGACTAGAGGTGCCCCCCCCCCCCCCCCCCCCCCCTGTTAACTTCTTTTCTTTTCCTGACCTTGTTTTTTCAAAACAAATGGCCAGTTAAGTGGGACTTAAGGCTAGCTCACCCATAACTGAATATATAGTTCAGCCTATGAGCGTGTTCCATCCTACTTACCGTAGTTACTACGCATGACGTCCACGAATTCTGGCTTTTTGCCGTCAAGGCTGGAACGACTTTTCTATTTTCCAGCAGAATATCACGCCAAGGGCGAATCCGGCCAATCATGTTACAGAGATCCGTAGCTACTACATTCGAGAAGGTTGGAACGGTCCAGCGTAGTAACTTTTGGTGAGGTTGGAACGGAAATAGTAACTAATAGTTATTATTTGTCGATGGGTGGAACACGCTCTATGTTTTCCCTAAATTCACCTTCATCAAGGGGCTTGACTCTGCAATAGACTTCAACAGGTTGAAGCAGCGCTTCATTGCTGTTCACTCGCCTTCCAGGTTGATTCCTCCCAGGAGTCTTTGCACGAACCCGTCTGAAAAGTTCGAATTTGCGTTAATACAAGTAATGGGCGTAAAACAAGAGTATGTATCTAATGTAATCAACCTTTGCAAACATTCAGTTATAATGGCTAGTGTGAACTATCGTGATTTAGCAACCAAAAAGCTGACTTTTCTTTGATCTAGTGTGACCACCGGCCAAAATCAGTGTATAACACTAGCCTCGTTTTTGTTGCAATAGCGCTGCCGCATCGCTGCTGCAGCACTTCTTTGCTTTTGCATAATATGCGTTTTTGTATTCACTTTCTTCTTGGTTGAAGCGGCAGCGCTGCAGCATCTTGCAGGGAAGCACGGACTTGGTCGGGGAGCAAGTCCGTGATTCTCGAGAAGCGCTGCCGTCTTCCTCGGAAGCGCTGCCGTCTTCCTCGGAAGCGCTGCCGTATTCCTCGGAAGCGCTGCCGTCTTCCTCGGAAGCGCTGTAGTGCAAACACGGATGTAGGAAGAATCAGTCCGGAATCGGCCGAGAAGTGGACCTGCAGCATGCAACAAGAACGAGGCTACTGTTGCAGTTCCTACCTTGCAGGTTTCTCCTGACCTGGACACTCTTATAGTTTCCTACAAGGGATGTTTCTTCTTATCTGGCTGTAAAGTGAATCTCCCAATCTGATGTTTGTTCAAGTATCTACAGAACCTGCTATCTGTAGGTGTTGGCTGCTCTAATGCTCTCCTGAGCAGGAGTTTTGCTTCATTTTTGCAGTGATATGGAGCGTGTTCCATCCTACTTACCGTAGTTACTACGCATGACGTCACGGATTCTGGCTTTCTGCCGTCAAGGCTGGAACGATGTTTCTATTTTCCAGCAGAATATCATGCCACGGGCGAATCCGACCAATCACGTTGCAGAGATACGTAGTTACTACGCTTACCACGCTCCCGAGCATGGTAAGCAAATAGTAACTATTAGTTACTATTTCGAGAAGGTTGGAACGGTCAGCGTAGTAACTTTTCGTGAGGATGGAACAGAAATAGTAACTATTAGTAACTATTGTTAGAAGGGTGGAACACGCTCATGGTCTCCTAGGTCTTCCAAATCTCCCAAAGTAGGGGTTTCCTGTGAGGTTCCTGCTCATACGAACAACAGAGCAGCTAGATTGGCAGAAATCACAAATATAGCAGGTTATGTAGATACCAGGACAAACCTTAGCTTCAGGAGCTTACTTGCCAGCCAGAAAAGAGGAAGCCTCCCAGGTAAAGTAGGAAATTACAACAGTGGCCAGATCAGGAGAAACCTCCAAGGTAGGAAACTGCAACAGTGGTACAGGGGAAGTATCCAACCTCAGACAAGATATCAAATTTCCAGAGAAGTCTTTCTTTCAAAAAAATTTATCTGGCTTAAAAGGAACCCAAAAATATGACAAACATACTAGATTGAGGCTAATAGAATGGTTTACATACTGAAGAAATAAATTTTGCTTCAATATTTCTAGTTAAACATATTTTTGTTTTTCCAACAAGTCCTCCTCACTGTCACCTGAGCTGGTATTCCTTTCTGTAACTCACAAAGTGATCAAAAAGGTAGAAATACAAAGTTAAACCCAGAAAATCCCCCCTTTTTTAAAGCAGCATCAAAACAAAGAAAAGGCATAGAATTTGAATATTTTTTGACACATGACTGTTGGAAAAATAAGATTTTGCCTTTTGACTGTCAGGACAGCATGGACATTTAATTTTAACAGTTTCCAGCAACATTTGAGGTTGTGTAAAAATAAGGTCCGATAAGTTAAAAGCCAGATGTGACCAAGCTCACAGACACTATTGTCAATATTAAGCTCCTTATTTGTTCTTTCCATTGGGGGTTACAACAACTGTACAGGAGCTATTCAAGCCTCGAATTTTAACAACCTCGAACTTGGCCTGAAAACCTTACAGGGAAACTTTTGTGCAGTCCAAGACAGGTCCCTAGATTATTCATGGTTTCCCGCTTGAAAGTTAGCACCTTGCTCGGACTGCACTGAAATTTCCTTTCAAACTAGGGTAACTATCCTAGTTCTCGAACGATTTTCACACTTACTGGCAGATTTCTTTTTAAAAACATGCAATAAATTTCCCCGAGCAGATAGAAGAAAACTCTCACCAACTGATCATGCATTGTTAAACTGGCTTACTTACTGGTAAATGCCACATTCCTACTTTGAAGCGGATGGTGGAAACAGTATTTATTCCCGAACCATAGTAGCATTTCTCAGTTTCCGAACGCCAAGAGATCAGAAAACCGTTCGGGATACCAATGTTCGGAACCCATGTTCCAGTTCCCGAATTTTTCATCTCAATTACCGAATTTAGAATCAAAACCAAAACTGATTGTTGGTTTAGTTTCCGAACGGCACACTGTGTCCTTTCTAGCCGCAGCACCTGTGTAAACACTAATTGAACGTTAGCTGTGTTCGTTTTCGTCGTTCCAAACGTCATTTTACTTCAACCGTATTTTTTATAACGCCGTTTACGTACGGCGTTGAGCTGCCGAGAATAAGATGTTTTCTTTGTATGGTTGAACTGCCGTTTCATTGTCGTTCTTGACGAACTAGGACGGAAAGTCGGTTTCAATATTTTGGTTTGGTAATTAGGTGAGAATCTTCACTATTCTCAAACAAACAAAAAATAAACTTGTTAACCAATTATAAATTTCCTCCAACAGGTACATAATGCATAACCTTCTATGACCAACGGCCAGTTATATCACGAATCTTCACACAGAAAATTAGCGGTGGAAATGGGAGGATGATACGAAGTCATATCAGCATCCAAACACGATGATATGAAGTCATTAGCCTTCAGAGAGGTTGAACTGCCGTTTCCTTGTCGTTCCTGAAACAACGGACTAATGCGGAAAGTCAGTTTCAATATTTTGGTTCGGTAATTAGGCGCAAGTTTTCACTATTCTTGAAAATGATTTAACTTGTTAACCAAGTATAACTTTTCTCCAACACTTACGTAATGCATATCATTCTATGACCCGTTATATTAGATGATCTTTACACAGAAAATTAGCGGTGGAAATGGGAGGATGATACAAAGTCGTATCAGCCTCCAGACAGGATGATATGAAGTAATTAGCCTTCAGAGAGGATGGTATGAAGTCATCAGCCTCCAGAGAGGATTTCTGTTCGACGAAAGTATAACACGAGTCTACTGAATACACAATACTGATACTGATGATACTGATCAAGCTGAGTAAACTAAACTGATCAATTCAGAATCTCAGATCCTGGAAACTGGAATCACTTGATCAAGGAATTATAAACACTACCGACAAGTCTTTTTTTTGCCAGATTTTGTATGAACTAATTTTCCGGGATAAAAACAGATTTATCCTGATTTTCATCCCTTTTACACCCGTAAATTAAATCTTGGCTTGAAACCCACTCCGTCGCTTTAAATATTGGGCTACGGGACCCATCTGGAGTAGCCTACTTGGTACTTGTACTTAAACATAGTAGTACTTGGCACAACATTGCCCCAAACATTTGTGCCACATATTCGTCTCATTCAGATTCTTAAACCATATGTTGGAGAACCAGGATTGTTTTTCCGAACGATTCTTTTTTAAACGTTCAGGGACCGAAAATCTGGCGTTAGGACTGAAGTCCTGTTTTTCTGTTTTTGTAACAGCCTGAAAGGTAAGCAAAATTACTTGATAAACAATTTATTAGAGCGGTCCTAGAGAATGAAACTATAAAAACGGGAGGGAAACCACAGATATATTGACTCAAAGACTTCATTCGGAAACTGAAACAAGCATACAACCAGTTTCCGAAGGATAGTACCCTTGGCCAAAATTGTGTAAATATGTTATAAGAAGCGACATCAATAAAGTGTTATATACGTTCTGCAGAAATAGATGCCCTCTTTTGAATGCTATCAAAATTTATCATTTAAAAACTTATCAAAACGGAAGCAAATGAACTGCAGCAGAGCTCTTTCCAAATATCAGATTTACTGTCGGGTTCTTTTATTATTTTTGAGAACAAGTTGATGGAGGAACATAATGAGTAGGACAAAAATGCACCACTACTGTACTCTTCGGTAATAAGCGTGAATTTCAACATTTTATCCCACCGTGCAATCAGAAGTTGGAGGTTTTTCAATTTTTTTCCAGACATTGAACTCATTGAGAGGTAGGACGTTTGGGAACTAGGATAGTTACCCTATTTAGGCAAGGTTCAAGGTTGGGTACCCCTCCTGTAGTCCATAGAAAAACCAACATGTTACGGGCAAAACTATCGGTAACTCCTTGGTACAGCTAAATGTACCAAAATCAGCTATTTGTCACAATAGTTGGAGATAAATAACTTACGATGGTTTCATTGTGCCTCACAACCTGGATATTTTTGTTTTAAATTCCGCGCCGAGAACGATGATTTGTCTTGGATTTCGGGAATGAATAATTCCCTCATAGCCGGAGTCTCGTCTAACTTCATCAGGAAGAAATAGAAGAAGAAGGAAATAGCTGGCTAGAGCCAGTGTTGCCAAAATGACACTTTTGGTGTCATTTTGGCACTTTCTGGAGTCTGAGAAACTTTCCACACTTTCAGGCCAAAGTGTTGCACTTTTTGCTAAAATGACAACTATTATGAAACTTTCTGAGCTTTACTACTAAATTTCATAAAACTGTACATTCTGTTGGCAAATGAGCTGCTTGAGTGACCACATGTCTTGTCTAGTACAAGATGCGTGCTTTGTCAAATATTTATAGAGTTTACAGCATCCGAGTCTACTTTTTGTTACAATAAGGGAAGCAAAGACCCTGGCGCTACTGACTTTCACCAGGAAATGCATGCAGCAAAACCAAAATGAGGAATTTTGACACAGAAGTCGGTACTATTTGGATGCGGTTGTACAAGGCGAGGCTCCTTGGGGAATCGAAGGGAACGGCGAGAATAGAGGGGGTCACTCCCTCGGATTACGCGTACAGAGACAGCGAGAAGACTGGGAATGCTTCGAAAATGGATTTTGTTCGAAAAAAATATGTAGTTGACGAAATTGGTCTGGATCCACTTTATTTTTGGTTTGACTTATTCTGATTGTTTTAATTAATTCTACATTGCACCAACACCAGCAAAAATTAATTCCTCCGATATGAAAGGGAGTTCTTTCTGATGATGGTCGAATATGTTGTTTTGCAAAAGGAAGATCAGGTGATTAAAACAATAAACCTTGCGACCGTAAAATACAGGTGAGGCTTTCACCTTCCAGATTTTTCTTCCGGATTCGAGACAGCCGTTCTAGATCCGTCGAGACGGATCTCGAAGGTGAAGCCAGGCCAAAAACATCTGGAAGTCCTTGGTGTTTGACACCCCAGATTCCGGACGTCTAGAAAGTGCCATAGAGGCAACCCGTTCAAGAGACACTACAAATATGCAAATGGCGAAAGAAAAGGTAAAGTGATTGACAGTTGTGACACTTGTGACTGGGATGCAAGAGATATTTGAAATGCGAAGGGGACATCTAGGAAATGTTGAAGAATAACAAATTTGGCTGTGATCATTATCATGAAAATCTGGAAGGGTTGGCTTGACTATGCGGAAGCCCCGGACGTCTGGTAATCTGGAAGGTGAAGCCTGGCTCTACATCTGTTTTTCTAAGGTGGTCTCTCCCCAGACACAAAAAGGGCCTTTCCATCTTCGGGTAGCTACCCAAACGTGATGAGGCGCTCCCTGATTCGCAGCTAGTTCCTTAGACTGAATTCGACCAGTGTTTGAAAACCAATACTTCAATATGCACTTGAAAACGCGAAATGGATTTCGAAAACCGTCACTTTAAACGGAAAAGCGGAAGTTGAAGCGAACACTCACATAAATTTTTTAAACTGTCACATAAAAACACACCTCAGATCTCAAGAGGTTGAAGGGGGAAACGCGGGCTGAGGTCCCCCTGTTTATTTGCTTGGTAAAAAAAACTTCTTGAAATTGACACTTTTTGAAACACTTTTCGAATTTCGAAAATGACACCGAAAGACACTTTGGGCTAAAAAAGTGACGCTCTCGCAGCGCTCTCGGCCGAGAATATTTGGCAACGCTGGCTAGAGTAAAACTGTATTTATTCTTGTGGTCCTCCCATTGTGATTCAAATTTGATTGCCGAAGCTGAATCATCTGGAAGAAACTGACTACAGCGACGTGTACGAGACCAGCTGCCCAAACGCCAAAGCAGAAATAATAACCAAGAAACTCATCATGGCAGCAGAAATTTCCATCCCGAAAACATCTGATCAGCCGTTTTTGTCACCTGCAAATAAAACCCTTAAACCATGGTGGAATGCTGAATGCCTCCAAGCCGTCGAACTGAAGAAGTCTGCAAGAAATCGATTCCAAAAATTCCCCAATAGAGAAAACAAGATTGAACTAAACAGGGCAGAAGCAAGGGTAAAGAGGGCCTGCCTAAAGGCAAAAAGAGGAGCAACAAGCACATACATTGAGGAAGATCTCGACCAAAACGTCCCTATATCAGCAGTCCACAGCTTCATCAACAAAATGGGGGGGAAGAACAGCAATCAGCCGGACAGAATCCCAAACATAAAGGTCAACAACTCCTCAATCCTCCAAGACCAGCAAAAGGCCGAAATTTTTGCAGAAAATTTTGAAAAACAGAAAGCCCCTCCCACACAATGCAAACCCAAAGTATGCCGGCTGTACCCAAAAACAAGATTTAAAGAAGCACTTTCCACCCCCTTCAACGAGGCGGAGCTGGAGAGCTGTTTGGAAGAAGCAAATATGGACTCTGCTCCAGGAAAAGATGAAGTGAGCCACAGATGGGTAGAAGAGGCAGGAGACAAGTTCCGCAAAGCGCTCCTACATGTGTACAACGCCGCATGGACGAAAGGGATGTTCCCAAAACTGTGGAAGAAAGCCCTCGTCAAACCAATAAGGAAACCTGGAAAACCTGCAGATGACCCTAGGTCGTACCGCCCTATCTCTCTATTAGCAGTCCTGGGAAAGATCATGGAGAAAATGGTCCAGAAACGATTGGAGTGGTTCGTTGAAACGAATAAACTCATCCCAAATTTCCAGACTGGCTTTCGCAAAGGCCACAGCACAACCGACAACATACTGGTCCTAGAAGAAGCGGTTAAACAGGCCTTCAAAAGTGGAAATGCTCTGGTAGCAGTGTTGGTAGACTTCGAAGGGGCCTTCGACCACGTACGGAGGAAAAAGCTACTGGAAATCATGCGCTCCATGGATTTCCCAGAAACGTTCATTAACTTCATCGGGAGCTTCCTCTCGGGTAGAAGCTTCAGCGTCCAGGTGAACCACCAAACATCCTCTGAGCGCAAAGTAGACATGGGTCTACCCCAAGGCTCTCCTCTCAGCCCAACCCTATTCTTGATCCTGCTCAGCGAACTCGATTTCAGCACCCCAACAACGGAAAAAGGAGCCTTCGCAGATGACTTACATATATGGGAGACTGGCGCCAGCCCACAAGAAATTGGAACGAAACTTCAAAAAGCCCTGGAAGAACTCGAAGCGTTCTCAGAAACATTCCACTTGCCGATCTCAGCGCTCAAAACAAAAGCAGTAGTATTCCACAGAAAACGATCCTTCACACCGCCAACCATCAAACTATATGGACAGAAAGTGGACTACGAGAAAACCCCACGACTTCTCGGTGTAACACTCGACCCTCTATTAAACTGGACCAAACAAGTTGAAGAAGTCAAGCAGGCTTGCGTGAAGAGGATAGTGATCTTAAGGAGGCTGAAGTCTTTCAAATGGGCAACCCCTAAAATTCTGATTGATTTCTACAAGAAGTACATTCGGTCAAAAATGGAATTCGGCATCGTGGCATACGGTCAATGCAGCGAAAATCAGCTCAGCAAACTGGAAACCCTCCAAAACATGGCCCTGCGTTCCGCGTTAGACCTCCATAAACACTCATCGGGACACCGCACACGGAAGATGGCTGGACTACCGTCAGTGAAGGAAAGAATCGTCAAGCTAACAGTACAGTACTTTTCAAAGATCCAGGCCTACGGCCCCGAGCATATAGTATACCAAAGAACTTTCAACAGAAACCCACCCAAAGGAGCCATCCCGTCATGGGACCTGTTTGAAACCAAAGCCCCTAACTGGAGACTCAACAAGCTACCCCCATTCATCTTCACCGAAACCCCACCATGGACCACAAGAAGACCAACCGTCTCCCTGGAACTCATGAAAGGGAAAAAATCTACATATACCCCTCTCCAAGTACAAACCATCTTTTTAGAAAAAGCTAGCAACGACTATGGCGACCACCTCCACATTTTCACCGACGGATCCGTGAAACAGGGTAAAGCGGCTGCAGCAGCAGTGATCCCGGAATACAGCCTGAAGTTATCCCAAAGACTGCCAGATGGTGCATCGATCCTGTCGGCAGAAGTAGCAGCGATTCTTGAAGCCCTCAAAGTAATCCTCATTAAACCACCAACGTCCAAAAAAGTTGTCATCTTCTCAGACTCCAAATCCTCACTTCTCCTAATCAGAAACCTTCACAAGAAAGCAGCAGACTCAGACCTTACCAGACTACGTTCACTGCTCCTTAAAATCGACCTAGCAGGCACAGTGATAAAGTTCCAGCACATTCCAAGCCACCAAGGTATCAAATACAACGAAGAAGCGGACAGACTAGCCAGCTCTACAATAGAAGGAACAACAGACCTACCAGCAGCACTAACCAACATCAGGGACGTCATGAGAAAAAGGATCAGCAGTCTACCCCACCCCACCCATTCTGCTATCGCACCGATTTTCAGAGACGCGGGCGACAACAAACTGTATCGCAGAATCAAAAGTCTCGCTCTAATCTTCCGAAAGGAAGAATATCTGTACAAACCAGGGGGCATCAGAGACTCAAATTTCTGACATCTAGCCTCGGAAATGGCACTTTTCGAGGAGGGGGGTACCCACCACCACATTTAAATTTGGACAATCAAATTTTGTAAAAAGACCACCCAATTTAAATTTGGACATTTATTTTTCTGAATTTGACCACCCAATTAAAATTTAGCAATATTCGTTAGCAAACGGAGACCACCCCAAAATAAATAGAAAAAAGGATGTTTACATTTTTTATTGCAGAAATCTTTGCTTATATAGGATAAATAAAGATAGAAAAAGTCATTTACATGTTTTTTCAACATTTTTTTTTGAAGATTCTACTAGTCTTAGTGTTGTTATTTTAGGGATTTCAGAATAAAGAAACGCGCCAGAATTCGAAATCCTCAAAAGGTGTGCGATTCATTCACAGATGATATTTACATACAGATACAGATGTTAAAGAAGAGTAAAGGTACTGTATCACTTATGATTTATGTTTGTAATGTGCATAGTGAGGAACTTGATTAGTCTAAGGGTCCCCTAAGTTGAGCTAGGACTAGCCTACAGGAGTGGTACTCAACCTCGAATTTGTATAACCTTGAACTTGACCTGAAAATACTACAAGCTCTGCACAGTCCTAGATTTATCCTAGGTCATTCAGGGTGTCTTTCTTGACAGTTAAGACTACACTGATCTTTCCTCTTAACCTTTTTAGGCACAAGTTCGAGGTTGTGAAAATTCGAGGTTAGGTTCCCCTCGTTTAGATTTACAACAAGGTAATCTGGAAAAGCATCAAGCATGCACAGTTTTTTGTAGTGTAGGCAGAATGCCAGAAAGTATGAGAGCAGTAATGGTTATCATAAAGTGCAGTAATATAGCACAGTAGTCTAAGGTCTAACTTCCATTTTCCCCTCCCCTAACTGATAGGCTGATTAGCTGTGAGTTGGCTGTGAGTCAAGACTTTCTAGAATGTCTCGAAAAGAAAAGTTAAGTAATAACAATGGAGAAATTTGAATATCAGTATGCCTTAATTCTTATAATTGCAGGCTATTGACTGGCTGTGGCCCACTCATACATAAATCTTGAATTCTTGGGCGTAGTGCTCCAAAGTCTGAGTATGCCCCAATGTATTGGCATGGTGCTTGTACGTTTTGGCACCCTGACCTGCAGCAATGCCATGATACCCTCTTAAAATCTGTTTGAATAGCTAATTTCTACTTCAGATTTTCAATTCAACAGATTTTCATGGTGTATCATGCCATTCCTGCAAGGCATACCCCCAAAGTATGAGCATCATGCACATACGTTGGGACATGCCTAGACGCTGGGACACCATGCCATAAAAAAATGAGGATTTGTGTGTGACTGCCCTGGCCCCTGCACTTGAAGTTCACTTGCTTCATTCGAGCTTGGCAAAGCAAAGGAATTAAAGCTTGATTTCTGCTGTTTGTCATCATAAGCCTGTCTACTAGGCTAGAGGAAATTGGCTGTAGTCGTAGCATAAAAAAAAAAAAATGTATTCCTAAGGAAAGTGAACATTCAGTCAGTATAAAAGTAGATGCATTTTAAGAGTCCATAAGCTAGCTTGATAGGTTTGCAGATCTTGAAGGATCTGCAAAGGTTAACATAGCTTTTGTCAGTTTGTCGAGTCCACAGTTGTGTGATAATTTTTATTTTAGTTAGGAATGTGTGAAATTGTTCTGGCATCCACTGGGAATATTTCTTGTATTTGTCTGCCAAGTAGCCTACCTGAAGCCCAAACCGGGGCTATCTGGCACTATCTTATCTAGGTATGAATGAGACTCTTCAAATCTCTCAAACTGCTCCTCCAGAATGATAAAAACGTTGTCTTACGCATTTAGGGCTTTCATAAAATCCTGAAAGAATCGCACTTTGTGTACCACAAAGAGATTTATAGAAATATTTGAGCCACCACCTTCAAGTCAAAATATAAGCATCGTGAAAACAGGCAATGGAGATCAACAATGTCAGACAAACAGACAAGAGTTTGTGAACTTGGGGATTCTTACTTCTTAGTTGAAGGAGAGGATGATGCTAATCTACCTACTTCATAGTCAAGCTTGTATTTATTTGTCAGCATAAAAGTAGTTGTACCTAGAAGCTATTAAGAAGAAAGAGTCCATAATTAGCTTGATAGGTCAAGAGTAGGTTGCCACCATAAAAATACTTCTAAAACCATACAGCAGCATAAGTTTATTATCTTCTGAAGTTAGCTATTTGGGTCTAACTGGATGCTCTTTCCAGGGCATAGTCAGTGATCAAGAAACATTACCGCCTGGACTAGCACCATCACTAATCAGCGATGGATGCAAAAGTAGGCTCTCAGATAGTGTGACTAAGAATGAAAGTCCAAGTTGAAAACAATGAAAATGATGAGGAATATATAGAAGCTCCAAATTGTCTGCAAGAAGGAATAGGTGACGCCCATTCAATCATCAGCCAATGCAGTTTGAAGTCCAAATGGAAAATTTTCCTCTAAAGGATCTACATATGGAAGCTCTAACTTGTCAGCAAGAAGGAGTAGGTGAACCCCATGCAGTAATCATCATTCATTGGACCTTTAGGCCCAGAGCCAATAAGAGGACCTGACTAGGAGTCAAGTTCCAATACTTAAGAATATTTAGCACTTCCAGAAATGTCAAGTCTAAGTGTAGTATAAGAAAGGCAGAGGTTGAGTATTAATTTGCACTCGGTCGATGAAACAGGTGTGCAACGGATTTATACTCAGCTTCTAGATACCATCACCACTTTCCCGTTGCATCGTCTGGGAAGGCTATAATGGCTATAATATGACGTTCTTTTCATAAAAGAGAGTCAGGTGTGCGACGCATATATGGTCACACAATCTTTCAAGCTTCTAAGTAACAGCGAGGACAGGCCGTTGACGGAACATATAGTTCTGAGATCTTGTGCACTCCTGCAGTCTTCAGATAATCACAGACCATACAACTGTATTTAAAGCCAGTCTTGTAGAGCAGGATGACCAAGAATAAAGAGGTAGTTTTGGCAATGTATGAAGCAAAATAGAAGCTTCTCCTTCATCTTTCGACGGAGGGTCGACCTTGACCATGCGACAGATTTCAGCACCAGTGACCATGACCTTGGATACCCGATCGCACTCATCGGTGGCTAGCGAATGTTTAGTTGCCTAAGTAAGGAATCTTCTTGATCTATACCAGTGTGGTCCTAACGTCAAGTGGTCGACGGAACATATCTGCTTTAATAGTCGGACCTGTCTCATGTGAACTTTCATGTCTATCTATCATAAGTGCTTTTACTGTGCCAAAGTTGCCTTTAGATGCTGCATTGCTTTTACTTTTCATGATCTTAGCGATGGAAGATTCCTGGTGTGAAATAAAAAGCATCCTTTAAATCAAGCCATATCGCATTTCACTCCTTCAAACGGACAGATGCTTGACTTTATGTTTCAGTTGGTATATTGATGGATAGTATGACATTTAATATTCTGATTGACACGCCTTCATTTGCGGTCAAGCCACTTCAGTTCAATTGCTCTCATTTGGAAGGATTTTAAAGTTTATCGATGCTTCTGTGACTGGCCCGTTGATTGGTCTTACCGTGATTCTTGCTTGATGTTACTTAACATGCAGCTAAGTATTGAATTTGGTGTTACCTAATTCGTTGAAACACAATTAAATTACCCATTTCAAATCATATTTTGTCTTCCAGACCCAGGTGCGAAGTACGTACTGACTCACTTGTATCCTAGTATGAGGTTACAAGCTGTGCAGCTCTCCCTAGCGAAAGTAGCTGACGAGCCAAGAATTGCCACGAATTTTGCTCTTTCGTAAAGGGCATCAGGAGTTGAAGCCAGGAGCGATTTCACCTGCTTGCGTGCCGGTGGAAACCTTCGATTGGCTCGAGTTTTTTTTGGCGTGCTCAGTGGTGCTAGGTTGGCCTGCGCGGGCAAGGTGTTTGTTCGCAGTTTCTTCCAGCCGGGCAGCGTGGTTGCGAGCAAAGCCTTCTTCACTTCGTTTCTTCTGTGCAAATTGCCCAGACGAGGTCAGTCGACGATTCTTGACTAATGAGGCCATACGTCCTATTTTTGGGAGGTTTATAAATTTTGAATCCAAGCTGACCATTCAACTTCTTCGATTTCGGGACGATCGTTGCCTTATTTCTTTATTGCTGTCTCCGGGGGGGGGGGGGGGGTCACGACGTCCAATGAGACAGACAGTGAACCCTGAGTTCTTCGTAACTGAACTAGAAATGTAACGCCGGTCTTCTCTCAGACTCCGCATTCCAACCTCAGTGGGTGGATGCTGGATGGTGTATATTCAAAAGGCAGAATCATTAGGAAACAAGACCAAAGGTTTAGATGGGATCCCAAAATTTTAATATTCGCTCCAGACAAGTCTTGAACGGACTTCTTAAACATTTTTACTTTTGAAATTAGGGCCAGATTAAGGCCAATGGTAATAATTGAGAAAGACCAAGTTTGTATTTGACAGTGCAAAACGGATACGCCAGATGAATTTCCCTAAGTTCAGATGTTTTCAGATATCCATTTTGCGTCTGTCAAATATTCAGATACGGATTCAGCAAATGGTTTACTCTATAGCCTACAGTACGTCATATATCCTTCAATCCTTACTTCTGGCCAATTTTTGGTTTCGGCCGGAATCCGAGAGATCTATATGTCCGGTGAGAAAATGATTGTCATATACGAATTCAGCATGTCTTCTTACCCGCAAATCGAACATCTTATCAAATTTAAAGAAGACTTTCTTTTAAAGAAAGTCTCCGGTTTTGGCCGGATTCCGGCCGAACTAATTGTCTGGCTAGAAATAATTTTCATATTCGGGCTCAGCACGTCTCCTTGCCCCTAAAATGAACCTCTAATCAACTTGAGATTAAACTTTTACTTTCCGATTATCGCCGGATTCCGGGTGAACTATTTGTCCGGCGAGAAATCTCCGAGAAATGTCTCCTTACCCCTAATTCGACTATTTCATTGGCTTTTAAAAAGTATTTGATCCTCCTTAATTTCAAAACCCTCCCCCACCCCTAAATATCGGGCTACATAGCCCATCTTCGAACTTGACCTGCACTTTGACCTAAAGAGTCCTGATGCCAAGTTTGATCAAAATATCTCAACCCCTTCGAGACTTATCGTGCTAAAAGACGGACAACTTCTGCGATGTCATAGGTATCCCTCCACTTAGCGTTTTGGGATCCTAAAAAAAACGAATAATATATTCGACTGTCTACCGTACATTGGTATCTAGCTTACCCAATTCCCCATTGAGAAGGTTTTCTGTCCATTTGGGGAACCTTTTGGTATATCTTGGCTAAAATACCACTTTAGTTAAGCTCCTTTGGTTGAAATATCACTGAGATTAGGCCATATTGGCTAAAATGTTGTTTAATTTAAGCTTATACCCTTACATTCTCATAAAAGACCATCCAATTGAAATTTGGACCTTTTGATTCTGGCAAAAGACCACCCAATTTAAATTTGGACCTTTTGATTCTGGCAAAAAGACCACCCAATTTAAATTTGAAACCTTTCGATTCTGGCAAAAGACCACCCAATTTAAATTTGGACATTTTCTGAAAAAGGGACCACCCCACGGGGGGTTAATGTCGGAAATTTTAGTCTCTGCTGCCCCCTGGTACAAACAGAGACCGGACCCAAGTTGTAGATTCTGCGCCTCTCATCCCGAAACCCTCCAACATATCATCTTCGACTGCAAGAGCCCAGCCCCTCAAACAGCAAGGATTAAGAGAATAACCACCCAGCTTAACCTATCAGAAGATATCGCAACCATCGTGGACCTCGAAATTCCTCTCAGACAAGAGAGGGAAATCTACCATCAGATCATCACTATTCTCCAAGAAAACAACATTTCATAACCGCAGCAACGAAGAAGTAGAAGCAACCGAGGCCGAAAGGGATCCAGAGTGGAACCCAAGTGCCAGGCTTTTGAAGGAAGGAAGGAAGGCGCAATGGAAGCACTCTACACACTGCCATTTTCTGTGCTTGAACCTCCTAATTTAAGGCTGAAGAGACCAGGCTGGCTTCATCTACCTTCAGCATGGTCAATTTTTGCTTTCATCTTGTTCTCATATTTTTTGGTGACAGGAGGTAAAGTTTAGATCTGTCAATGCTTATTCATACACTTTGTTTCTTGCTTTCACCGTTAGGCAGAAATGGCGTCAAAAGTCTGTTGAATTGAATCTGCTAGAATTGTCTATTGAATTGACGCCCAGGCGTCAAATGTTGCATTGCATAACCTTGAGATTGGCCTCAGAAATGGTAAAAGAAAAATTCAGTGCAGTTATAACTATGTCCTAGATCATTGAAACCAATTGAAACAGTTATAGCTTAGTTGCAGTAGGCTCAAAAAGCCGCCTATTTGACAAACAGCTGCAAATCCCTAGGGGACATGAAATTTAATGGGCTTTGTGGCAGCTTGGAGATAATGAGCAGACTACAATTAGGGGTCAATTAGGGCTCCTGTAACATAATTATACATGCTATTTTGCTCAAATTGATCTCCTGAATTTAAAACGGGGTTGTGTTCTTTTTCTTTTTTCTACTTTTGCAACCCCAAAAGCCAGGAAATCAAATTGTCAGTTTTTTACAACCTCAAACCTGGCCTAAAGAGGTTGTGCAGTGTCCTTCTTGACAGTTAGGACTGTCAAGAAGGAAAACCCTGAATGATCTAGGACCTCTTTCAACCTGTCTAGGACGGCACAGAAGTTTCTGTGTAAGCTTTTCAGGCCAAGTTCGAGGTTATATAAATATGAGGTTGGATACCCCTCCAGCATAGGCTGTATCTTTGTTAATAGGGTTTTTGTTTTAGCCAGTTAAGAAAAACATCTGTAGGTAAGAGTTTTCCTTCACTCCAAGTCGACTGTGAATTATGACTGACAGTGACAAATGATATGTTACTCCTGGCTGAGCAATATTTCAGCCCGTCTTGGTTTTCAAGTTAACTTTTCGGCTTAAGCATGTTGAGCCTGAAGAACCCTTGCCAAAAAGGGCTGAAATATCTCTATATCAAATATGTCACTAGCCTGTATCACCATATCGAAATATCACTAGTAAAATTCAGCTGATGTAACTGTTTTTTTTTTTATATTATCTATCTGTAGGTAATGAATGCTTTTTACCAAAAATCAGCATTTGAAATTAGTAAATATATCAATTACTCAATTATTTGGGAACACAGTTTGGATTTTCACAGCTGACTTACATCATAACTGTATTCTGTTTCTTATTGCTTTCCATAGCTTTTGGACTAGATTGGGAATTCTTACAAATTTTCTTTTCAAGGCATCATCTATGACATCATCGTTGAACCTCCTAGCATAGGTTCTACCACAGATGAGAAAGGAAATTCAAGACCTGTAAGTGACCTGAGGATTTTATTGTCATCAGTACATTTAACTAGTATACCTGATCACCCTTTTTGAAAATAGTTTTGTTTATTCTGTAGCCTATATCAGGCACAACTTCTATCAAAAACATGCTGTTACTTCATAAATGGTCTGTAATAAGAAGTTTCAGCTAATTTTTTTTATTCAGGGTCTGTAATAAACAAGTTTCAGCTGATTCTTTTATTATGGATTACAGTTTTGCTATGGCTATTGAATTGGTAAACCAAATGATAGTGAAACTTGAACCTCGTCTGAAACTGTGCCTCAAAGTTTCGGGGATTTTCAATCTAGAAAATTTATTGAAGTACATGATCACTAGAAGTTCTTTTTGTGTTATGGTAACTGGTATTTTAAGTGATTTAAGGTAATTGTGATTTCAGGTAAACTACAATACTGAAAACAAAGAAATTGGGCCAAGGAGGGCTTTCTCCCTTACCCCCAAGTAAGGGAGAACTTCTGCTGCCAGCACCATCAATTTGAGAATCCCATTTAGCCTACACTATATTTCCTTATCCAATCTGTCATATGTCTCGACTTTCTTAGAAATAGGAAGCGTATCAACATCCATTATGCCAGTTGTTTCTCATAACATTTGATCTCTTTCAGGTAGCATTCATGCCGTACAGAATCAATGGCCAGTACATTATGGAAGGGCTTGCTAGCAGCTTCATGTTTACAATGGGTGGATTGGGATTCATGATTCTTGAAAATACAGCACATTCCAAGTCATCAAACATGAATCGTCTGATGTTGACGGGTATTGGTGCTGCATGTGTACTAGTTGCATTTGTTTCAACCCACATATTTATGAAGATGAAACTGCCGTAAGTATCCATGGTATCTATGGCTAACTAGAGACTTCTGTAGTTTGGACAGACGATCGGGGCCGAGCGCTGGCGGATATAGTCCCTGTCAAGATTTTCGGCGCCAAGAACATTTGCTTCAGGAAATGTTGACGTTTGGGAAATGAAATATTTTTAAACAGATAATGTGATAGTCGGTTATGGGGTAAGAAGACATGCTGAACAAGATGTTGAAAACCATTTTGTCATCAGACAAGTAGTTCGCCCGGAATCCGGACAAAACCGTAAAGTTTGTTAAAAGTAAAAGTTTTATCTGAAGTTGATTAGATATTCGATTTAGGGTAAGAAGACATACTGGACACGATGGTGAAAACCATTTTTGCACCGGACAAGTAGTTAGCCCGGAATCCGGCCAAAACCGGAAAGTCTGTTAAAAGTAAAAGTTTTATTTGAAGTTGATTAGATGTTCGATTTAGGGGTAGGAGGGCATGCTGAACATGATGGTGAAAACCATTTTCTCGCCGGACAACTAGTTCGCCCGGAAACCGGCCAAAACCGGAAAGTTTGTTAAAAGTAAAAGTTTTATTTGGAGTTGATTAGATGTTCGATTTAGGGGTATGAGGGCATGCTGAACATGATGGTGAAAACCATTTTCTCGCCGGACAACTAGTTCGCCTGGAAACCGGCCAAAACCGGAAAGTTTGTTAAAAGTAAAAGTTTTATTTGGAGTTGATTAGATGTTCGATTTAGGGGAAAGAAGACATGCTGAATCTGCGTATGAAAATCTTTTTCTACCCGGACCCATATAGTTCGACCGGAATCCGGTTGGAGCCGGACAATTTAAAAATATTGAAGTTGATTAGGTATTCAATATTGGGGAGAAAAGATACGCTGAGTTGTTTTTTGAGCTTTCTTTTTTCGCCGGACAAGTAGTTTCGGAATTCGGCCGAAACCGGGAAATTGGCAGGAGTGGCAGGAAGTTTTCTTCAGAACAGATATGACTTATAGGGGTAAACACACATGCTGAATCCATATCGGAACTTGGTTTTCTCAGATGATTAGCTATTTGGCCTTAATCTGTTTCTGAATTTTAATAGACAAATGTTCAAGGAGTCTGGCGAAGACTGGATGTGGCGAAGAGAAGACCCAATTGTCTGGACCAAATATTGAATTTTTGGGATCCCATCGAAACCTTTGGTCTTGTTTTTCACTGGCGGGACAAGGTTGAAATCGATTCAGTTTTATTGCAACACCAGTTACGGACTGGACGAATAGCTGTTGGTAAAGTCAAACACAAGTGCGCAAGCGCTCAGACGACGGGGAGTGTAAAAGTTAATTTTTGTCTCATTTTATATACAAATAGCTTTAATAAGAGATTTATCATCCCCAATAACCAAACAAGTATTGAAATAACCTAATTTGTAATCATCCCACTTTAAAGGCTTTAAAAGTAAACAAACCGCCAGTAAATCCATAGAATTTTTGAAGATCTTGCACGAATAGCTTGACTGCGAACACTGAGAATTGTCTGTCAGCCAGTCCCACCCTTTGAGCCTCTTTCAATAACAAGGTAATAACAAGTGCAACAAACCAAATCGTAGCAGCCTAATGCCCCCTTTGTCACAGTTTATTAAGAACGGCATATCATCGACCATATGACAAAACAGTCCAGTTTCCAACTGGTAATTAAGGATTAAAGTACGTCGCGTCGTCTTATTTGTTGCTGTTACACCAAATCACCAAATCCTCATCCATAGATATTTCTCCTCAAACAACCAAGAGTTGGACTTGACACCTGTCAAAGACGGACTTAAACTCAAGGGAAATCTGGGCCCAGGCGGCGGGGGGGGGGGGGGGGTCTTGACCCATCAAATGCGTATTTACACCTCTTTTACCTCACCAGCTTAGAGTTTGCTACCAGTCACGGGTCAAATTTTTTTTTCATGGGCAGTTTGGGCCCACTTGCCCATGAACGGGGGGGGGGGGGGGGGGGTCAGTTCTCTCCAACCCCTATGATCCAAAAGCACAAAGGAATTTCATTGCCTTATTTCCAGTTATTGTCAAGTTAAAAACATTATAAAATGGGCCACCTGGGCCCAGTTGCCCCTAAACCAAGTGGGGGTGGGGCTTGGGATCCGCAAAAAGTAAAAAGAGACCCCGATGCTCACAATCCTACAAAGTTTCAACTTGATACCTGTTGATGGCTGTCACGGGTAACGAACTTTACTCGTGGGTAATCTGTGCCCAGTTGCCCGTGAACGAGTTGGGTGGGGGAAGTGCAACTTTCAAAGCAATTTACCAGCCGTAGGATCTACATGTACAAGGAATTTCATCTACCTATGTACAGTTGGGGTCAAGTTATGAACATTGTTCACTGGGCAATCTGGGCCCATTTGTCTGAACCGGGTCTAGGAGGGGGGTGGGACCCGAAAAGGCGCCACTAGACCACAATACCCCACTAGTATACCAAGTGTGAACTTGATACCTGTTGATTCCTGTCACAGGTAACGAACTTTACTCCTGGGCAATTTGGACCCAGTTGCCCATAAACGTGGGGGGAGGGGAAGTGCAACTTTCAAAGCAATTTCCCAACCCTAAGATCTACACGTACAACGAATTTCATCGTCCTGTGTCCAGTTCTGGTCAAGTTATGAACATTATTCACTGAGCAATCTGGGCCCATTTGCCCCTTAACCGGGTGGGGGTTGGGACCCAAAAAGGCACAACTAGACCCCAATACCAACTAGTATACCAAGTTTGATCTTGATACTTGCACTGGTTCACGAGTTATGAGCTCCACAAAATACGGTGAAAACCGAAAGCTGCTACAGCGCTCACAATAGTGGATTGTTCCAAGGAACACTCCACTAATAAATAAAATACTAACTAAAAATTATCAACATAGAATATAACGTGGTTACGGTTAACTTACATGTATAAACACAGATTATTTTAATAGAGAATGAAGGTGTTCGTGTAGTAAATATTCTCAGTGTGACACTTGTTGAACTTTCGGCCTCTCTAAAGTAAAAAAGGCCACTGAAAGTAAAACTACAACCATTTGAATTAGAATTGACAGTGAAAGAATAGGATAGGACCTACCAACTAGGAAAGTAGGACCAACTAGGACCCCCAACCCGGGCTACAAATGACGGCCAGTGAGACCCTAGATAAACAGGGTTCTTTCTTAGCACAGCTAACTACGAGTGTGAGACTGTGAACGGTTTGATGTAATCTGTCTTCGGACAGATTGTACATAGACTGACAAATGTGAGCGATCGAATCAAAGATCGTGAGCATGTCCGACAGCTTTTTGGTGCTGTAAATGCTGCATTTTCTTTTCTTTTTTTGTCCGAAAGCTGTTACCTTTTTTTCTTCTCTGACACTTCTAGAATACCAAAATTTAAGTCAGGAAGAAGAAGAAGAAAAAAGAATTAGCTGTATAAAGCTGACAAAATGGATCAGCTACTGATATCCAACCTTCTCATCTTCTTATCTTTCCTTTCTTCGTTGGCCATGATCGCCAGTTGTCTTAGAATTTGGAATGTTTGCCAAATTGTCGGTTGTCTTTTTGAATTTTTATGTTTGCCGCCGAAAACACTGAGAGAATCGCCGTACTCCCCAGTTTCTTCTTGAAAATTCAGCATAAAGTTTAGCATTCTTGCTGAATTTGTCGATGAATTTTGTGCTGAATTAATGCTGCATTTATTAAGCGAAAATTTAAGTCCGAAAGCGAAATGCTGCATAAAATGCTGAATTAAGCATTCAGCATTTTCGTTCGTTTCGGAGCTTTCGGACACGTTCCGTGTTTGCAGTTTTTGTAAAGCTGACCCTGATCCAGCGGGCCAGGATAAGGGAAATCAAAGAAAGGAGATCTTCATCTTTGAAAAAAAAAGCTGTTGCCTATCAGTTTATTGTTTCTTCTTCTTGTTCCAGGGGATATCTTCACAACAACTAAAGTTCTGGTTGGATCTTTCATCAGTTCGTGTGCTTCATAGGAAGGGTGTGGTTTTGTTATATTTTGTGATCTTTTTTTTTTTTTATTGGAAACTTTGATACAAACAAATGACGCCTTTCCCGGACTTTACAATCCGCTCTGTAAGGGCGTGGGACGCTCCGACGCTGTGCGAGAAATACTTAATTGCCAACCGTATACAGCAGTGCCTAGGAATGAAAGAGAAGAGCGATACTTGAAAGCGAGTAACGTGCTACTATGACTTTATGTCACAAAAAATCAACGAAGAAACCAACGAAAACGGGGTTGTAAAGGCCAGCGAATATACTGAAATAAAAGGCGAATATTTCGGGAGGACAACCGCCTCCCTTCTTCAGCGCAGACAGAAATTTCGAGGAAAAATGCCAAAACGAGGATGAAGATCAACAACTAAGAAAACTAAAACAAAGCAGAAAACCAACAAGAAACCGAAAATTAAAACAATTGGAAGAATTGAAAGCCTAAAATAAAGACACCGAGCCACTCACCAATACCTGCGAATAACAATTACTTCTGTTCTCGCTCGAACTAGCGAGTAACTGTTGAAAGAAATTCCATTCCACAGACAAGAGACCTTGTCGAACAGGTCGGGGCGCTACGTTATATTTCATTTAATTTGAATAGCTGCTTCTCCTGCGCTTTACAAACCCCATTTTCGTTGGTTTCTACGTTGATTTTTTTGTGATATGTCAAGCCAATGTGGTTTGCGAAATTATCTTAAGAATGCATGTACCCATATCACTGAAGACAATCCAATCCAATAAACCTCTGGCTCCTGGGCTCTGATCCTTCGGAACTAGTCCCCGAAGCCGCGCCGAATTCGGTGGCGGCGGAGAGGATTTGTGTCGGCGGGGGCGTGCCAAAAGTTTATCGGCGTTTGCTCTAAGTTTAGCATTTTGAATTTTTTTTTTTTCAATTTTCCAGCAATTAGTCCCCCCAAGTCGTCAGCGTTGTTATGTTATTACTGTATTACGGTATTAGCCTTCGGTTCAAGTGCCATATTCTGGTAGTGTTAGTGGTCCCTCTGTCTCACTTCTGCTAGTTCGGGTATTTCCACGCCAAGCTAAGACGATGAAAGTTGACAAGCTTCTGTAGGACTCCGCTGACTGCCCAGCGAAACCATGTTTTCGCGGATTAATACGATCATTCGTGTGGGGGTAAAGGGAGAGGGCACACGGAAACTTGCGACCTCTGTGACACGATTCGAAGTAAACTTTATGTATTGTGGGAGCTTGGTGTCTCGTATAAAGAAATGCCCTAGATGAGACATTTAATTTTTCCGAAACTTTCCGGGTGGAGGGGAGGCCCGGAAATCATTTCACATGCGCAGATACCATTTGTATCATACAAAGGTCATGGGTACTAGAGATTTTATTTTGAGTCCAGAATGGATCCGGCATCGGTGGGGGGAGTTGGGTGTCACCGAAATTTTACGGATGTTCTCCGATTCAAGGGAAACTTGTTCGGTAGTAAGTGCCGTAGATGCAAAATTTGCGAGTCCGAATCGCATCCGATTACGTTGGTGGGTTGGAGGGAGTGGCTTCGTATCCTGCATAGGGACCAAACGGATGGAGGGAACGGGATGAAATTTGGTCATGTGTCCAAGATCCAGAAGTGCTTCCACTCGAGTAAAACTCGGTGGTTGACAGGAGCAAATGCCCTAGATTTGATATTTATGTGTCCGAATCGCATGTGGACACGGGGGAGAGGGGTTCCGGAAATGTTTGGTAGCCTACGCATAGGGACCAAAAGGTGAAAGTGATGAAACTTGGACGGTCCATTTGAGATCTGGGCCAGATGCGACCAAATACTACGTAGTTGGAAATGGAATGCTATTCAGTGACTTTACCGTGACCCATCAGCTGGTTTATTTGTCACGGTACTAGTCCCTTGTATAAAATTCCATCTACATAGACGTATTCTCGCTATTCCACGGGGAATAGAAGGGAACGGCGAGAATAGAGGGAGTCACTCCACGCGGACTCCGCGGACAGAAAACAGCGAGAACACGGGGAATATGCAGGGAATGCTTGCAAAACGGATTTTGTTAAAAAAAAAAAAAAATTGCAAGTGACGAAATTAGTCTGGATCCACTTTATTTTGTTTTGTTTATTCTGATTGTTTTTAATTAATTTTATATTGCACCAACGTCAGCAAAAATTGGTTCCCCTCCGAATCTGAAGGGGAGTCCTTTTTGATGATAATCGGAGCATTCCCCGTCCGTGGGGGCGTCTTTATCGGATAGAAACCCAGTGGAGGATTTTGAGGAGAGGTGCCAGAAGAGTTGAAAGATCATATAGCACTTGCAAGGGACTATTTTAGCTCATGGTAGCATACGGCCTGGCCATATAAATAGAACATTTCGGACATTTGCTCTCGCCAGCTGGCAAGTTCCTCCTGATCAGATCACGAGTCGAGATTTTGACATGTCACAAAAGAGGAGACATCCAGGAACCCCTCAAATTCCCCCACCAAAGCCGGATTCCGTCATGGCCCCATAATCATATATCTGGGACCCATTGCCTTGTACCGTTTGCGATATATGAGGGTCAACATTAAGGATTGCTCCCCCCCCCCCCCACATAGATGGTCGGATTCGGAAAAGAGGGACTCCTTGATTATCGGTTGGGTCCTTTATGTGCATACAGAATTTTGTGGTCCTAGCTTATATAGAAGTGTAGAAACTAGCAAAGTGAGAGGAGGGGATAAACGAAGGAAGCGCCATACAATCCTTTAACCTGTATAGGCTACCTGCTGGTTTACTACAAATAAAGTTTGTGAAAGGGGGAATCCCCAGTAGTCAAGGAGATTTTAGGGAATTTCGAATGTACAGCAATCGAGAGAATTTTGAGGTGATTAAAGCATTTTCCGACTTTCCGTGTAATGGCGCAACTGTCCGCAAAGAATGGCAAGTTTCAACACCCTAGCTAGTGCCGTCTTTACCCTTAGGCCAGTTACGGCGGTGCTGGGGGCCATGGTATTTGGGGGGCCTCAAGCCCCCCCAAATTCTAAGCCTCAGACGCCAACTAAATAAGGCAACCTTTTTTTCCAACTAGTGAAGACTGCGAAATGCGCCGCAGGCTAAATTTTGTGGAAACACAGATGATAAGAGTGCCTTTCTGCGATCCCAAGATTATCTATTCAACCCGGAGTTGTTTGGCAACGAAAGGGGCGATCCGGGATAAAGTGGATACAACGTACATCTGTTCGGAATTTACTGCAAACAAAAGTAGGCTAGTTTTCACGTCAAGAGACGTGCTTATTCCTGAAGTAGTACAATCCTAAGAAGTTAAAAAATGGACAGCAACCAGCTGAAGCTACCTTACGTGGTAAAGAACGAGAGCTAAATAAATGCCACTTAAATTTACCGAACTCAGTAACTGGGTTGAAGCAAATAATGAATTGGTAGCAGGTATACCGAAAAACTAACTAAAACAAGAGCTTAGAGCTCATATGGCACTTGTTACGAGTCTGCAGTACAAGAAAGTAGATGAGAACGTCACAAAATACACCCGCCATCCAGAAATGCGGTTCGGAAATAGAATATTTAGTTTCGCTCACTTCTGAGCAGTTCCGGCATCGGCTCGATTATCTGTAGCAAATGCACATGACTGTTTAAACTCCCAAGTTTCAGCCCAATAAATCCACTCGTTTGATCCCTAGACGTGCTACACGACTTCCCGTACTCCCTCTATCTCTCCCTACGGTGGCCGAATCTGGTTCGGACTAAAAATGGACCATCTAAAGCATCTTCTTTTATACCATCTATGAAGTTTCACTCGAATCTGAGCAGTTTTGAAAAATTCAGGTACCCCCCCCCCCCCCCCCACCAACGTTGTCGGATCCGGTTCGGGCCCAAAATATGTAATCTAGGGTATATGCTCTCTCTACGTTCCATGTTTCATTTAGATTCATGCACATCGTTGGACCCCTATGTGAGCCTCAAAGTTTCCGACAATCTCCCTCCAACTCCCCCTACTGTGGCCGAACAGGACTTGAAAACATTCGAACGCATGTTTTACATGTCGAGGCCATCGATTCTTATCATCCATTAAGTTTCACTCGAATCAGACCACTCGTTCGCAATTTACAGAAGTCAATTTCCATATTTCTCTTCCCTTTCTCCCCCAAAATGCTCGGATCTAGGAACGGAATTTTCCGGAATTTGTTGTGTCAGGTTCTTAAGTCAATTAAAGCAGCGTTTACAAGTACAGGAAAACTTGAACAGAATCCGATCTTGGCGACAAGATTACCTTTACAAGCAGAGGGAAAAAAATTAGAAACCAGAAAATCTGACATAAATAAATTCACTATCCAATAAAAAAAAATGTTTTGAGAGCATTTGTGACATCAGTACTGATGATTACTGCTCTCAAAAGCTAGCTAGCCTTTTTTTTTTACTTTTTACCGGCGCCGCCGTCAAGATTCCTTTCAAGTGGACCGGAATTCCTTTCATCATGAAAGGATTCCCGTCCCGCTAGACTTTTTTTCTACTCATCTTCACGGACGGAATCCTTTCGAGTCGACCAGAATTCCTTTCTACTCGACGGGATTTCTTGTCCGTGTAAACCTACATAAGTCGGGTCGCTAATATGCCTGCAAAGTTTCGTTGACTTAGTACGTCTGGAACTATTCTAACTCGCGACTACCGGAATTCCAGAAACCCCTCCAACTCCCCCACAGAGCCCCGAAACCATCTGGCTCCGTCGATTTCGTATCTAGGCCTAATGCTTGTTTTCTCCATTAAGTTCCGTCCCAATCCCTCTGCTTTTAGAGTTTCTCGAGTTTTCCGGTCACCCCCCCCATCCCCACAAAGGCATCGGACCCGACCCGGACTTGACATTGAACATCCGAGGCGATAGCTCTTTTCCACCACACAAGTTTCATTCAAATCCGATCGCCCGTTCAAAAATTATGCACGCCACTAGATTCCGGACTCCCCATACATCCACTCCCCCCACGATGGCCGCATCGGGGAAACGGCTGTTCGCAAGTCAATCTGTTCGGATCTCTGACATACCTGCCAAGTTTCATCGCCCTAGCACATCAGGAAGTATGCCAAACTCGCAGGATCGCTAGAAATCGGGATCCCCACCCCTACTCCCCCACAGTACCCGGATCCGGTCCGGTTATGTCAATGACGTATCTAGGACTTGTGCTTGTTCTTCCCAACAAGTTTCATCCCGATCTCTCCATTCTAAGCGTTTCTCAAGATTTCCGGTTCCCTCCTCCAACTCCCCCCAGTGTCATCGGATCCGGCCCGGATTTGAAGTGGGACAAATATCAACTTTCATCAAGATCCGATCACTCGTTCGTAAGTTAAAAATACCTCAAATGTTGGGTTCCCCCTCCCCACCCCCACATGGTCGGATCGGGGAAGTGACTATTTCCTATTTAATCTGGTCGGGTCCCCGACATGCCTGCCAATTTTGATCGTCCCAGCACATCAGGAAGCACCGAACTCGCGGGATCACTACAAATTCGGACTTCTCCCCCCCCCCCCCAACTCCCCAAAGTGATCGGATCCGTTCCGGTTATATCAGTCATGTATCTAGGACTTGTGCTTGTACTTTCCACCAAGTTTCATCCGGATCTCTCCACTCTAAGGGTTTTCCAAGATTTCCGGTTTCCTCCTCCAACTCCCCCCAATGTCACTGGATCCGGTCTAGATTTAAAATGGAGCGTCTGAGACACGAGTTCCTTCCATATATCAAGTTTCATTAAGATCCGATCACCCGTTCGTAAGCTAAAATATCTCATTTTTCCTAATTTTTCCAGATTCCCACTCCCCTCCAGATGGTCGGATCAGGGAAGCGACTATTTCTAATCTAATCTGGTCCAGTCCCTGATATGCCTGCCAAGTTTCATCGTCCTAGCTTATCTGGAAGTGCCCGAACTAGCAAAACTGGGACCGACTGACGGACAGAAATTACAATCGCTATATGGCACTTGGCCAAAGGGCAAGTGCCATAAAAATAAGGAACAGATCGACAGCGGCATTACAACCGAATTTCGTAATGGAATAAAACTCTGGCTACAACCACCTAAAACAACCGAATTCCGAAAGTCTAGTAATAGAAACGGACTAAAGAAAAATCCGATGAATTACCGTATTCGGT
This sequence comes from Branchinecta lynchi, assembly GCA_023053575.1. Taxonomy (NCBI): domain Eukaryota; kingdom Metazoa; phylum Arthropoda; class Branchiopoda; order Anostraca; family Branchinectidae; genus Branchinecta; species Branchinecta lynchi. The sequence continues at coordinate 19,543,134 of JAKZAP010000018.1, forward strand.
AACGAATCATAACCAAATGAATCTCACCGAATATGGACTGATCGAATGTGACCGAATACGGTAGAGAATGAGACCAAATAAACAGGTTAAATCACCGAATTTACGCAGGGACATACCGAATGCGGCGAAATCGATGAGAACTGAACAAAGTTGGCTAAATTATCGAATTCGGTCATGAATCAGAACAAATGAATCGGATTAATGACTGAATTATGACATGGACTGACCGAATGCGATAGAACAGATACGGAACAGTCCGTTGAATTTACCGAATTCGCTAACGAATGAGACCAAATAAATAGGTTAAATCACCGAATTTACGAAGGGACAGACCGAATGCGGTGAAATCCAGGCGGAGTGACCCGAATGTTGGATGAATTAGCAAATTCGATAAAGAAAGGGGAAGCAATGCGCGGACAAAAGATTTTATGAAAAGGGCATCATGGCTTCGCCGCAATGCCCGTTTTGACCGAATTGTTCACTTTCGGCGAAAATTTGACCGAATGCCCAAAACGTGGGGGGGGGGGGCGCCGCCCCTCCCTGTAGGTCGCAAACTAAGATCGGTTCAGACGCGAAGAGATCGCAATGTCAAGGTGGCCATTTCGCATTCCCTCGTAGCTTACTTCGCAAGGGCAGGTCTGCTCGAGGTCTGCCACGGGATACTCCGACCAATCACGTTACAGAGATAGTTACTATTAGTTACTATTTCGAGAAGGTTAGAACGGTTCGCATAGTAAGTTTTTACGAGGTTGGAACGAAAACAGTGACTAATAGTTACTGTTGTTAGAGGGGTGGAATACGATCTTAACGACGGGGAGATACTTCCTATAGGTCGCAAGACGAGATTGGTTCAGGCGCGAAGATACCCCAATGTCAAGGTGGCCATTTCGCATTCGCGCTTAGCTTACTTCGCAAGGACAGGTCTGCTCGAGTTCCACGAACCATGTGTGTACAGAAAGAGTGGTAGCATGCGGAAGAGGTCCGTTGGTTAAAACTCCACGTTTAATCGGGAACAGCGCAGAACGTGACAGACTTTAAAAACATTTACGAGCTGTGAAAATAAAAACAGGATTAAAATGAACTAGCCATCAGATCTTCAACTTCCTTCTTATACAAACTCCCAGTCCCAACGGCTGGTGCAGGTAGCTCCTTTCTTCCGACGTACTCGAGTTTCTTTCCAACCAGATTCTCAAATCTCGGAGATACGAAATTCCACGCTCCCATATTTCTCGGTTCTTCCTGGTTCCAAACGAAGGACTTGGCTTTAGTATATTTCTTAATCTCGGTCTGTAAGGCGGCAGTGGGAAAGGGGCAGAGTTCTTCTAACCGGATCAGAGCAGCGTCCGTTTTTCCAAGGGTCTCGCGCTGCTTTTGAAGCGCATAGTAATGCTTTCCAGACACAAATATGACTTTTGTAACATTATCGGGGTCAACGGAGGTGTCCCCTAGAACGGGCTGGAACGTCGTTCCAGGCGCCATTTCGTCAAGACTAGATGTCGCGGCGGGCAGTCGAAGTAACACTTTCGGCGCAGCTACTACTAAGGGTTTGCGGAAGTTTCGGATCATTTGTCTCCGGAGCAAATGGAAGTACTGAGCAGGGGTAGTCGGATTGACCACTTGATAGTTGACGTCATCACCATCTACCTGAGTTTCGCTCGAGTCGGTAAGCTGGAGGAAACGTTCAATGCGACAGGAAGAGTGTTCAGGACCTGCTCCGTCGTACCCATGAGGTAACAGCATGGTTAGACAACTCTGTAGCAGCCACTTCGCCTCCCCGGATGTGACGAAGGTATCGATCATGATCTGCGCCCCGTTGAAGAAGTCGCCGAACTGAGCCTCCCAAATGCAAAGAATATTGGGGTTTTCCGTGCTTGCACCGTACTCAAACCCAAGAACTGCTTCTTCTGACAAGATGCTGTTCGCAACTTCGTAGCGCCCCTTTTGCTCTGGATACATGTCATTCAGAGGAATGTACATCTGTCCAGAGGTCTGATCGACTAGCATGCCGTGGCGCTGGGAAAAGGTGCCTCTCCCCACATCCTGTCCACTTATTCTGACGTTAAATCCTTGGTGCAGTAGGGATCCCAACGCGAGAGCTTCGCATGTCGCCCAGTCGAGTTTTCCGTCTTCTTCAAGTTTGGCAACGCGATTTTTTATATGTGTTTTTAGAAGGTGCTGGTGAACGTCGAAGTCATCGGGAAACTGTACGCTTTTCGCTCCGACGAATTTTAGCGTCTGCACATCTACTCCTGTGTCCCAGTAGGTAGTAGCGTTGCTCGGTTGAACAAGGCCGGTCCACTGCTTTTGGAAGCATGGGACAAGCGGTTCGAATTGCTCATAAGACCTAAAGGCCTCACCGAGCACTTTGTTATACTCTTCGGTGACTTCAACGACCTGTTGGCGAGTTACTAGACCTTCAGCTATTAACTGGTTTGCATACCGGTCAGGTACGGTTTCCCTGTTATTGATGATTTTATACATGAGCGGATTTGTGAAAGTTGGATCATCTAGTTCATTGTGCCCCCAGCGACGGTAGCAGACTAGGTCAACGAAAACGTCTTTGCCGAACTCTTGACGGTATTCCATTGCAACCCGCGTCGCCTTGACAACGGCTTCCGGGTCGTCACCATTTACATGAATCACCGGGACATCAATCATTTTCGCAACATCTGTGCAATACCGCGACGAACGCGCACGTGCACCAGGAGTAGTGTATCCAACTTGATTGTTTACAACCAAATGCAAGCTCCCTCCAATGGAAAAATGCGGTGCTTGCGAAATTGCCAAGGTTTCCTGGATGACGCCTTGTCCTGCCAGTGCGGCATCGCCATGGACTTGCAAGCAAAGCACCGAATTTGGGCCACCATCAGAATACGCCCCGACCTGTCGCGATTGTTGCCTAGCTCGAGCCTTCCCAGCCGCAACAGGGTTAGCGGCTTCCAAGTGGGATGGGTTCGGTACCATTGTAAAGTGCACCATATTACCATCCGCGTCTATATCAGTAGAACTAGTGATATGAGATAGAACATCGCCGATCGTTTTGAAGTTCGTAGGAAATTCAGATAGTCCTTTCATCTTACGGAATAGTAAAGCAGGGGGAACACTGAGCATTCCTGTTAGTATATTCAGTCTCCCTCTGTGTGCCATGGCACAGACAATATCAGTAAGACCTCTTTGGCCTGCCTGGGAAAAGACTTCGGAGAAGAAAGGCATGATACCCTCGGCTCCTTCTCCCCCATAACGCTTAACCGTTGCAAATTTGCTTGCCAGAAAGTTATCAAATGCCTGGCTTTTCAGCATTTCTTTTAACACCAGAATCTTTCGTTCTGCTGTCAGTTCCGTTGAAAAAACCTTTTCCACTGAGGAGTGCAAGAACTCCTTTTCAGTATCATTTTCCAAGTAGCTGAACTCGAATCCAGTTGTGTTGCAGTACATCCTGGCTAGCTTCTCTGCTAGATCTGCTGCTCCAACATCCTCCCCCTGGACAGTTACCTTCTCACTCCCAGATATTTTAAAGCTCTCAGGGTTCAAGCTTTCTGGGACATTAATGGAGGCTGGGTAGGTCTGGAGGGGGTCTATGCGTGCGTAGAGATGCCCCTTTTCTTGGAAAGCTGCCAACAGTCTATGAGCTTTAGGATCAAGCTGACATGGTGTCTGTGGGCTGGTCCGAAGAGGAGGCGCCCCGTGAACTCCATTGTCGGAATGGTAAGGTTTCCCCAAGTTCTTCGCTCTTTTCCAGTGACTAAACAGGGAGCATCTCATCATATTTACTGCTGACAGCGAGACGAAAACAACTGTAATGTAAAAGAAACTGTTTGAAACATGGTCACAGCGACACGTAGCTTCCGTTCAGCGTCCAAGCTACAAAAGCCGCGTTATTTGTCACGGTAGTTCTCATAGGTGGTCTCCGGTATTTCTTATAAGCCATTTTTGCATCCACTGGTGACTACTCACCAGTCTTTTAACCCGATTTTTAACTAACCAATGTCCGGTTTTACCTCACCAGTGCGGACTAACAAGAACCTGCTCGGGAGCCCGGCTTCAGCGAGGAGTTAGCAAGTTTTCATCAACTCACCGGTGAACAAAAAAACGCGTTATAAGAGAAGAACCGGACACTTTTGACACACCACCAGAGACAGCCCCAGTGTAACAAACGCAGCTAAAGGCAGATGGTACATACTAAAACTGATTGAGATGCAGAGCTTGTCCCACCCTCTTCTTCTTCATTACAGTGTGGCATCGGATCGGAGTTGTCCACTTTGCCTTTTCACGTCTGGGCTATGTTGCCATGCCTACTTATATAGTGTCAAATAGGTCGATTGTCCTCAAGAAGGATATGATTGCCCTACTTTCCGTAGTTCCTACGCGTGACGTCACGGATTTTGTCTTAATCAAGGCTAGAACGTATTTTTAAATTTTCGGTAAAATATCACTCCACTAGGTAAACTAGCCAATCATGTTACAGAGATCCGTAGTGTTACCACGCTCCCGAGCATGGTAAGCAAATAGTTTCAAAGGTACTATTTCGAGAAGGTTGGAACGGTCAGCGTATTATTTTCGTGACATCAGAACGAAAATAGTAACTAATAGTTATTGGATGGAAGGGTGGAACACACTCGGAGGAAGATCCCTAGCTTTCTCCTGCTGCCACTGGCCAGACAGTGTGATTTTGATTTAAAACACTGTGCATTCTAAGAAAACATCCTATTTATATCATCTCTTAAAAACTTATTTTATATTCTTCAAAGTCAGCTCCACACATAACACTATAAGATAACCAAGTTTATAAGCACCACTAATATGTTTGTGATACCTGACCAACCAGCAAACCTATGACTATATGGTAGGTATAACCATTCTGACAGGGTGTACAACTTAAGAACCCCTGATTCGAAAATGGTAATTCTTACTCAATTGGTACTCTGTGCTAGTCAAGAACATTCACAAAATCGATAAAGAGGCTTTCAAATCACTGACTGGTATTCCAGACCTTGATTTGTAAGAGTTTGGGTACTGTTGCAGAGGCGTTACTAACAAAATATTTAGGGGGGGGGGGAGGGGGGGGGGGCGGCAAGGTATTTACAGAATGCCCGGTAATTTTTACTGACTATTTTTGAGAAAAATCATAGCACTTTGCGCCAACTTGGGTGTTTTTTACAGACTGGCTGACAACATTGTGGAGGGGCGTCCTCCCCTATCAGCGGCGAAACTACACTTTCAGAAGTTTCATAACAGACAACACAAGGCTGTGCAGTTTCATCATACAACTTGGGATTTATTCTGTTGTGATTTTGGAAAGGATATGCATAACATGCAATGCAGAAGGGCCAAAAAATGCCGAAAACACATCTGGTGAATTTACCGATATCACAAAGACAAACAAAAAAGTCAGCAGATGCATTTTCGGCGCATTCTTGTGTTATATGTGACGAAACTTCTGACAGTGTAGGGACAGCTGCCCCCCACCCCGAAAACCCACCATCAAACGCTTTTATCATTCTGTATCTGATACCAACGAAAGCTCTGTCGGTAAAACAGGAAACTTGTTGTTGGGAAATGCGCGGATTCCGTTTTCGGTACCGACAAGAGCTCTGACAAACACTTTCCTCATTCTGCTTCTAATGCCAACAAAAGCTCTGCCGGTAAATGATGAAACTTGGTGTATCCTAGGGAAATCGACAGCGTCTGTCAGTGCATAGACTATGTTTTCACTACCAACAAGAGCTAAATCAGAAAACTTATTTTTTAAAAATCAACAGCATTTGTCCGTGCAGAGACGGTGTGCGGATTCCGTTTTCAATACCGGCAAGAGCTCTGGTAAAACACTTTCCTGATGCAGTGAAAGTGGTCAGGAAGCTTCTTGTCTGAAAATCGGATTTTTGTCAGTTTTCTGATGGTGTAAAATGGATACGTCAGCTGAATTTTATTGGAGCTATATTTCAGCCCTTCTTGGCAAGGGTCCTCTTCAGTGTTTCCCACAAGTTCGTTTTTCCCACTTGAGCAGTTTTGGGCTTGAAGAGAACCCTTGCCAAGAAGGGTTGAAATATAGCTCCAATAAAATTTTGCACCATCAAATATGATTTGCAGTCAGCTTGGGCTGAAGGAATATCTATATCTGAATTACGGAACTACAGACCGCACATACACTGCGCCCATCAGTGTACCCCAAACAGTTTGTGGATCGATGGTGTCTCAAAAAGAGTGTTTCTGCTGTATTTTGTACGGCCCACAACCACCCACAACTGTGTTTCCGCAACCAACAAGACTTTTGTGTCTCGCTCTGTGGCTCAAAATTGATAAACAATTGGCTAGGTGATTTTCGATTTTGTGGCTCCATTCTGGCGGGAAATTCAAACAAAGCAGCAAAATAGTGTCTAAAGAATAAAGTTAACTACTTTTTCAAGCATATAGACTTAAAACTAAGGATCCCTTTTGCACATAATGGTAAGGAAATAAGCCTGGAGTTCTATTTATTGAGATTTTACATGAATTTTATTTTTATTTTCACATATTTGAAATTTCCGCCAAAAAAATAGACAAAACGGTGTTCCTGCGAGTTTCAACTCATGGCTCGACTATGTGGCACACAATCGTGTTTCTGCGACAAACACTCAGAAGTGTGTGGCCGATAACTGTGTCGCGGAATAAGGTTTTTGTAGCTCTCACGTAAAAAGTCTTAGCTCTCTGTTGCTCTCACCTTAACAAAATGAAGAATCAACTAATACCAGACTAATACCGCATTTTTAAGAATTTAAAATTTATGACGTAAAAAATTACGGATTTGGTTTTCTTGTCAACCATTGAAGTACCACTATGCTTTATTCCAACTATTTCAAATAGAAAATGAGGTGTGGTCCTCTTTGGGCAGACAAAATCCATGATAAGGAGAATACACCACAATGGTATGTCGCTAGTGTAAATCTTTGATCACAGTAGTCTTTTGGTTCTTGCTAAAAGGTATCTCAGGCTGTTTTTTTTTGTGTTTCTGAACACATGGGGATTCCTGGAAACGAACTTGTCGATACAGCAGCCAAAAAGGCGCTGTCGAACCCGGTGGAAAGTGGAAGACCACTCCCTATCAGAGATGTAATGAGAAGTAGAACAAACAGAATTCGAGGACCCCATCAAGAACCACACCTGTCACCTTTCCGATCCCGACATCTGACAGCATTCTACCACCGTATACGAGCAAACACCAACAACCTGAACCACCAAGCGCACCACTACAAAATCCCCAATGCAGATGGAACTGTACAAACATCGCCACTCTGTCGCCTCTGCTCGAGAAAGGATGAGACTATTGACCACCTGCTCTTCGAATGTACCAGCTTACCCACAAGAAACGAGAGACAACAGATTGAAAGAATATTCGCATCACTCCGACTTCAGAAAACCACCTACTCCCTCACCAAACAACCACCACCACCAAAAGGCGCGGAAAAGCCGATGCATGGAACTTGACCACCTAGTATGACCAAAATTAAAACCCAATGAAGACTCCTACAGTTACTCTACCAATCACCACAACAGAAGAAGAAAACCCTGAGAAGACCATTGCAGTCCTGAGCAGTCAGACTGCAAGGCCGCAAAAGGAAGAGGCCTAAATGGAGCGTCACACCGTCCAAAGAGGCCTAACATAAAGAAGAAGAAGATCTTCTTTTTCTCAAGTTTTTCATTTTTGTCCAAGTCCAAGCAAGAATGGACTGACTCAAACTGTCAAAGAACAGTTCAGTTCATTTAAGCTATGTTTACATGGAGGGTATTTACCCATATTTTTTACCCACAACAGCAACAAAAACCCGAGTATTTTGGACTTCAGTTGAAGGATCATTTAACGGCAGGTATTTTTCCCCGGACACGAGAAGGGAAATTGTTCACACGGTACTCGGGTATTTTTCAAGGAAGAGTATTGTCATGTGGCAATAAATTACAAGGTTGTAAGGCTCAGGATATCTCTCTACAATGGATACCAACATGTGTCCATTTGGGCCACTTTTACATGGGCATAATTAAAATTATTCCTCGAAAATCCAGTTTTATTGTTAACAAACAAATACCCGGGTAAAAAGTTTGCAAAACCGAAGTGCAAAATATCCAGGTTTTTGTTGCTGTTGCTGGGAAAAATACCTGCTGAGTATGTTTTTTTTCGTGTAAACGTAGCTTTAGCGAACTTTTTACCCGGTTATTTTATTGTCAAAGGGTATTCTTCGATGTCTGCAACAATAAAATTGGATTTTCGAGGAATAATTTGGATTATACCCAAGTAAAACGTGGTCCAAATTAATACATGTTGGTATCCATTGTAGTGAGATATCCTGAGCCTTACAACCTTGTAATTTATTGCCACATGACATTACTCTACCTTGAAAAATACAGAGTACAGTGTGAACACTTTCCCTTCTCGTATTCGGGGAAAATTGCCTGCCGTGTAAATGATCCTTTATAAAAAAAAATGTTATAGCAAAAATATGTTATAGAACAGTCTGAACAGTAGTCAACAGCATGGAAACAACACAATGGTTTTGAAAGGGGGTCAGGGAATCAAAGAACCTGCTTGCTCCTAAATAAAACTCTTTGATTTTCTTAACTTGTTAACAAGATAATAAAATGTTTAGAGATGTCCTAAATATACACTGTTTCTGCTTAAAACCACTTCGTCTCGTATTTTGTAAAGTTTCCTTTCCCTGAAATTTCTTCATACAGACAACATACAGCCTTCATAAACAAAACAAAAAAGTGCAATTACAATAGTTGTGTTTTTTGCCAAAAGAGATCAAAGGCCTCTATTCCAAGTCCTCTGTTCTTTCTGCTAATTTGATTATTGTGGGCAGAGAGAAGTCAGGTACTCTTCTCTTGAGCAGACCAGTTAACTCACCTCGGATCAGCCTCAGAGTTCAAATCTTCTTTCTTCAGAGGCCTGGGCAGAAAAGAAAAAGGGGTTGGTCTAAAAACAGTCAAAAGTTGTTTGCTGATTCGTAGAACAGAAACTGATGTCACCACAAGAAGCCTATTGGGAATAATAAATCACAGCAGAACATCTTCAAAATAATTCATTACACTATGTTCAGCTGCAAGATGGAAAAAATAAGCTGTTTTTTTAGTTTAAGTCAGTTGAACTTTAAATATTAGGGTAAACCACTGTAATTCCTGTTCAAAATTCCTGTTCAAAATTCCTGTTCAAAATTCCTGTTCAGTAGGTATTGCAGTTAGCTGCAATATTTTGATTCCATGAGGTAGCTGGCTTTCTCAGCTTCCACCTTCAACCTCCAAAAATGAAAAGTTCGATACCCTGATGGGTGTCAGAGGACGTTCTTTCATAATTCTCGAGCGTCTGGAATTACCCCTATGGGCGTAAATTCGGACAATGTGATGAAAATGGTGAAGACGAGTAGTAAAAAATCTGAAATTCGTAGTCCTAATAGACAACATGAAAACCATTGCACTGTAGCATTTTGGTTGCATTATGTCAATCCGCCATCAAGAAAATTGACTTTGCGCAATTTTTTTTTACTACAGTAGAATGTGTTATGCAATGATGGAGATATGATTTTTAGAAACCTGGTCTGGAATTTAGTTTAATCATCCAGGACATTAACTAGGCTAGCCTTCAAAAAGCTTGTAGCGGGCATTACCGTGGCCGGGTGCCCACAGGTCACCTACAGAATAATGTCTTTCGACCAAAGGTTGCAAACAGGTTGCGTGAAATAAAATCATTCCATTCGTGCAAGTACTGACTCGTCCATTGCTTGAATCTCGGCTTGGATGAACTTCTTATCCCGTTTAGTCTCGTTTCACTAAAGTCTACAACCCGAAGAAAAAAAATCGACTGTCTTCACGAAAAAATCGGGTTGCTTCGCATCAACTCGTTTTTTACCGACAGGCGGACAATATCGGAGGGGCGGTGCGTACCCCCATCCTCCCATATGTCACACCCGTGTCCATGTTACTCGCATTCTCGAATTCGTTCTGAAGTCTATTTGCAGTGGATGCCAACGTGCACGTGTCCATTACCTTTAGAGCGTAAGAAACTCCTTTTTTATGATCTTCTGAGTTTTCTTCGGAAATTTTCGTCCTTGATGAACGACTGTATTTATGCCATCTTCTTGTCACTTAAAGTGGACTTATAAGTCCTCGTTCCATAAATTGGTGCGTAAGATTTGGTTCACAGATAAAAATAAATGAGAGAAAACACACGGTAATGAACAGAAAAATAAAAATGTACAGTCCGGAATTACCTCTCCTTGTCCTGAATTACCCTCTTGACTTCGTCCGGAATTACACCAAATAGGTCTTAAAAAGGGGTAATTCCGGACAGGTCTTTTTCCTTGCATATATTAAGTGAGAATTAAGCAAAAAATTCCCTGAGATTCCCTACTCATTCCTATACTACCACAGTTTGTATCAAGCAGAAGTTAAAGATTGGGCTAAGATCAATACATTCATGTTTTGATACAGACTTTGACTTCACACATTAATTTTAGCCAGGAGTGATTCCAAATCAGCAACAGACCAGTTAGGCCTACAGTTGGATAACAGTGCCAATCTCTGAATTTTGAAAATCTTTGGAAGCTTGTTCTAGTTTTTGTTGTATAACTGTAACAAAAAAATAACACCAAACAAAATTCATTAAAAGTAGACCTGACCAAGTTCTAAACCAGCTGCTGAACTAAGTCAGTGCCTAAGACTGAATAGTTATCTGTGATCTGTCTATTATTTAAGGCTCAGCATAACCTCTGGGCCTAACCCAAACGATAGGATTAGTACACTTTAAGGGGTTCATTAAGTTTACTTTGTACCCTATTGTTGCTCCCTAAAAAGTAGAAAACCCTCCGATACCATTTTGTTGTAGGGTATCATCTTGCCTGTGATCAGCTTGGGTGAAAGTGGGGAACTCATCAACCCCTCTTTGATATATAAAACTAGATTGACATGCCTTTCTTGTGGTTTTATTAATTTTTACTTTTTTTCTCTTAGTATCTATGATGTATGCTTCAGCCCTGATGGAAGCCAGTTAATAGCAGCTGCTGGGTTCAGAGTGCTTGTGTATAACCCCACTGATGGATCTCTAATCCAGTCCTTAAAAGGTAAGCTAGATGATTTGGAATGAGCATGTCATTCGAGGCTGGATGGCGTAGTCCAACGTGAACCTACTTCCTGGGGAAAAGTTTTTTGGTTGTTGAATTTACCTGTGAATCAGTCCTTCTGTCAAACCGACTATAAGAGAATTGGTAAGACTGCAGCTGGACTGCGCGAATACTGGTCAACTCTACCAACCGAACGCCCATAAGTGGTCCAGACTTTTACTTAATCATACTGTCCCTTCCCTCATGCCTTTCTCTTTGTGCTAGTCGTTCCTGTATAGTAGCAGTTTCTATCCACTGTGCTAGTCGTTCCTGTATGGTAGCAGTTTCTATCCACTGAATTATTTTAAGGTGCAAAGTGATCGCTAAATAGTCCACTGTAGTTGAATCCTAAGTCGAAATACACAATACACAGATTTGTGTTTCGTTCAGAGGGTTTTGAGGTTGTATGTGTCAGTGAAACTACATTTTTAAGCCTTTCTTTTGATCCTGCGAAGACCGGGAATATGCGGGACCCGATTATCTGGATCAAGAGGTCCAGTAAATTTCCAATTTCGGGATCTCATCGAAACATTTGTCCTTGTTTGTATAGTGAAATAAAAAGTTTGGCCTGAAACAAAAAGTTTATTCACATCTCCACTCCAAAAAATCACGGTCTTTTTCTTCAACGTTTTTCTACTCTTGAATGTACTCTTATAACTCCACTGGCATTGCACGAGCGTTCGAGAGCGGTTGACAAGTAGTTCAAATGGTAATATTACACCAGCAATTCTCATTGCCGAGATTTGGAACTTTCATGTCATTTATCCAATCTAAGGACCTTCCTGATTTTTGCATTTTATATATTTGGCTCTTTTCAAGGGGAATTATGCTTCCTCTAATTGATTCGTATTGTATTACATATCTAATGAGACTTCTGCTTGAAGGAGGGGACATCTGGCTGGGTTCCGGATACCCCCTTCCCCCGGGAATAATCCCCCCGCCCCCCCCCCCCCCCCCCCCCCCCCGGCGAACCCCTCCTCCTCCCCCCGGTACCAAAACTCTCCTGGTTTCAAATAAGTCACATATTTACAACATCGGAATATAAACCGTATCTAATGAGACTTCTACTTTAGGAATGCGAGAATTCGCCGGGTTCCGGCTACCCCGCCTTGGCGACCCCTGGACATGATCCCCCCGGTAACAAAACTCCCCTGCCCCCCCCCCAAATAGTGTTAATAAAATGCAGTAGATTTTATGAAAGCTGCACGTAGAGGCGAGCGGCCAGTGAGCCGCCGTCACGCTTTTACGTTTAGGTCACGTGCCCAGGGAAAATTCTTGCAGTTTTTAATCAGATTTTCTCATTTTTTTTTATATTTGCATTAAGGGGGGGGGGAAGCCGGCGGTAGGGAGTTTCGTATTGGTATTATTAGTTGCGTTTTTGCTGCTACCATGGTCTCTGTTACCACGGTCTAAAGTCGTTTTTGCAGTTATCGTGGTATCTGATACCAAGGTCAAAAGGTGTTTTTACAGTTATCGTGGTATCTGGTCAGTTATCGTGGTATCAGATATTCAGATACTACGGTCCGACCGTGGTAACTGGTCGTGATATCTGAAAAGTCATCTCACTTTCATCAAATTTCTTCAGATTGGTGAGAAAGAAGTTTAGCACTTAGTGATGTAACTGGATATCTGTTTTTCTTTTGGAATGACTTCGAAAAGAACAATTTCGGTAAAAGTCGTTTTTGCACAGCACCGTGTATCAGATACCACGATAACTGCAAAAACGACTAGTACAGATTCACCGTGGTAATAGATACCATGGTATCAGCAAAAACGCAACTATTGTGTTCGGGAATAACCCCTGAGAATTCCTGGATTAGCACCCTTTCCTCGTCGGTTCTGCAGAATGAGGGCTCATAGGAAGGAACGACATCTTCATAACTTGTGGTGTTCTCTCAGTCGTTTCTTTTTCAGGTCACAAAGATACAGTTTACTGTGTCAACTATTCAAAGGATGGAAAGAGGTTTGCCTCAGGGGGAGCCGACAAGCTTGTTATCATATGGACAGCAGATTTACAGGGAATTTTAAAATACACGTAAGTAAACCGGATGATAAATTCCTTGACTTTTTTAGTTGTATGGTAGTTCTACAAAAAGGTGCATGTATAGATATGTAGTAGTATGGAATACTTTGATTTAACATGCCTCCGACTGGGTTAATCTTAAGTAGTAGTATCCGATAGCATCCAATCTTTCTGTAGGAGCATCCAGTTTGCTAGTAGTAGCATGCAGTGGCAGCAGTTACTACTGCATGCTAGTTTTTCGTGCAACTCCATACGATTAATTCCCTGAAATTTTTTCATCGGGAACGTACGTTTCCAAGCCTCAGATTTTTCCTCAGCGCTGAACTAAAAGTCTTTTTTTGCGAGCTTGTAAGGAATAACCGTAAAGTCAACTAAAAATAATTTTAATTATATCCGCCACAGTTAACTTCTCTGTTTGGTTACTTGCTTGACGCTTTCATTCAACAGCTGTTGAAGTTCCATCTCACGTAAGCAGTATGTGACAGGTTCGCTTCTTATTGCTCTTCCTTTTCTTATCTACATCTATCTAAGATATAATACAAAGCAAGAGAAAAGGCTTTAGCCTCTAAATAAATCTAAGAAATTTTGAGTAGTCGAACTGATTAGAGTTAAAAGTCCCATCAGCAGTGCATTTGAAACTATTGATCGATTCAGCATTAACCGCATCTTCGGTAAGGCTGTGCAAAGGATCAACAGTTCTGTTGCCAAAACCCCACTTAAAAACGCCCTTGTGGGACCTTGATTTTCAAGCTTGTACGTGTGCCACCGATGACGACGGTTAACGCTGAATCTTACTAAATCAGTCACCTCAAAATTGTCACAACTTCCATTGATCAACTAGAATATAGCCAGGATATCCTAGTTTTCCTCAACCCATTCGGTTGAAAACCCTTCCTTCTTTCCACTAGGATTACCCGAAGGATAATCCTCCAGTCGAAGTGGTGCGCAACCCTTATTCTGTAGATCTTTCAGCCACAATGACTCAATACAATGCTTGTCATTCAACCCAGCCACGCACCAGCTTGCAAGCTGTGCCGTTAGTGACTTTGGGCTGTGGGCTCTTGACACAAAAGCTGTCACGAAGCACAAAACTCCTGGCAGGGTCAATTCATGTGCGTGGAACACGGAGGGACAGATTCTGGCGCTGGGATGTGCTAACGGACTGGTGTCACTGCGGCAGAGGGTAAGTTTGAACTGAATGTGTCGAGTATGGCCTTAAAGGACCTGTCTTACCTATAATACTAACGCAACCTACTTCCATAATCACTCCGTATATTTCTAAACCCGGAGACTCCAATTTCGTACGATACATTCTATTTTCTCACTTGCGTGCTTTGCTACCTTCGATGTGTATCATTGTGTCGACGGTTGTCTGCGAGAAGTATTTCCATCAGAAAAACGGGTTATGCAAATTGTTTCCCTGTTTTCGCTACAAGTCAACGGGTCTCGGAAAAGGCTCAAGGCCTAAAAGGCCAATACCGTGGGTTATTTGTCGAAAGCACAGCCTAGTTTTAAAGTATCCAAATATTATTCAAACAATGTTTACAACGGACACGACAGCTTTGATTCTTCATCAGCGATATTCCGGCCCTTCTTGGCAAGGGTCCTCGTCAGGCTGTCAATCCTCTAGTTCAACTTCGGGGAAGGAAACAAATTACAGGTTTGATTACAGGTTTGTTTCCTTCCCCGAAGTTGAAATAGAGGATTGACAGCCTGACGAGGACCCTTGCCAAGAAGGGCCGAAATATCGCTGATGAAGAATCATAGCTGACGTATCCGTTGTAAACATTGTTTGAATAAATGTTTCAAAGTCAGCTTGGGCTCAAAGAATATTTATTCAAATATTTCAAAATACTTTAACTTGAAGAGTAAATAGTGCGAGGGGCAGAGATAGGCGAATCCGATCATCAAAGGATTCGAATCCGAATCCGAATCCAGGGCTAGGTACGGATCCGAATCCACCATTTTAGCTGAGGATTCGAATCCGCATTCGAGTCCGGCTTTAATCGAATATACTGGTATAACAGGTTATAGTTTCTTAATGAAGGGTGACAAAAAAAAGAAGAACAGGCTACACTAATAAACAAGGCACTAATTGCTTTGTCACCGAATTATCTCCCTCTTGAACAGAAGAGCTCGAGAAGAGCTTCAACCGTAATGGGACTGATTTTGGCTTTTCTTGCTCGGCCGATGGCCCCAGCAATCGAGAAAAGTTTTTCCACATCACAACCTGAACAATGAACTGCCAAAAACTTCAAGCGAGGAAATTGTCCAGTTAGTTGTTTCCAACTGCACTTGTTTACTTTCCTACTTTATAACCATATGACCCGTGCCCACATCAAATGAAACCGACAAAGAAATAGGCTCAAGCTGAAAAGTTAACTTCATTTTCCAGCTTGAGCGGAGCGGCTTCTGGCCTGAAGAGGACCGTTACCAAGAAGGGACGAACATAGCTCTAATAATAATGCAGCTAATATATCTGTTTTGCACTATCAAATATGATTCGCATTCAGCTTCGACTTAAGGAATCTGTAAACTCCACTTTCAAGAAAATCCACTGGTTGTCATTAGTTTTCATATTCTCATATTTCGATCGAGTTCGATCCTGATCAGGCCGAAACGTTTAGCTAATGCAAACGCAAGAAAAATACCGATTGCGATTACGGATAACATGAATTCTATGAAATGAATTTTTATTGACTGGAAAATCACAACGGTAGGACAGAGCACTTACTGGTACGGATGCGTCAACAGAAAACATGCGCGAATCTCAAGTTTGTTGTGATAGGCTACAGAAAATAAAAACGAAAGAATAAATCCAAAATATTCCCAAGGAACAGCTTTTCCGAAGGTGGACTTCCGCAAATGTAACATTTCGAAGGAGCTATGGGATATCCACTCTCGGGCACTCACCCTTCCCCGGCACCCGTCGAAATCAGCGATGCTGGCCATAAATTAGGCGATTTATCTTCAAACCTGCTGATTTTAATACTTTAACAAGTGGCAACCGGTACCTGCACTGACTGGGCACTGAAAACTTGCCTTACACTAAACTCGAAGAGTGGGTAACCCCTGTCAAATTAGTCATCCTGTCGACGGAAGGATTTTAGGAAACTGTCATAGCCGACTTGGGCGTAAAGAGAGGGAGGCGATGAGCAAGGGGGTTAGATACTGCAGTTACCAACTGAGAGAAGGATGCAATGCTGTTATGACAATTTTACTTATCGAAAACTTGCAACAGAGATAGAAGTGGTTGTGAGCAAGATACACTATGTTCTCGCAGATTATGCGTGCTTCGCAAACAGCACGGCCGAGCCAATTTGACAAACAGGACTTTTCGACTGAGTGACTTTACGTAGAGAAAAGTTATAGGCTACTGCAATACCGAGTCAAAATGTTACAACTATGACATGTCTTTTCTAGACTCGAAAGAGCTTAGAATTGCAACCAAGGTTAAGATATCTGCTATATTTAACACACAAAGTTTCATTTAAAACGCCACATGAACGCCAAAAGTAAAATCCAAAAGACAAATGGCGACTAATCTAACATAATATGGCTAACCTTCAAATGGCGGTGGAAATTAGATGTTGTTGTTCGCAAAGTGCTGATCTCGGTTACTTCGACACACAGACGACACTTCATACTGCGGGATACCTTCCCCGACGAGCTAGTTCCAGAGCTCGACTTTACCATACTGGCTATCATTTAGCTGTTGCTTTGCTGGATTCAACGGTTTGGCTGACCGGCCAGAAACTACAGTTTAAACTTCATCGTCTGTATCGGAACCCATAACCGTCACCTCACTATTATCTGCCATACTCCAATATACTTCCAACAAACCAAGCCAATCACAAATAGTCACAATCAAAGACTATTTGTAAATAGTCTTTGGTCCCAATTCTAGTTCACGACATAATGCTGGCGCTCCCTATCTTTGCTTCCGTTTTTGGCTACCTGACCTTGGTTGGGCACCAGCGCTAATGAATCCCAGAAAACAATGCAAATTACCCTTGAAAATTGAATTCGTTTGAACCTTCAGGCATGCCTTTCTCCATTGGGAATTGTAAAACCCGAGTGGATTACTAGAGTTGTCGGTTTTTACGAAAATGCTAGGAATGCACAATTTTCTAAAACTCGAGCGGATTCGGGATTTTGAAGGTTTGGAATCCGAATCCTGCCTAGGAAGCTAAGGATTCGAATCCGGATTCAAATCCAGCTAAAAGGACGAATCCTGGATTCGAATTCGGATTCGGATTCGCCCATCTCTGGCGAGGGGTCCTTTAAAGTTTAACTGAAAAGCCAACTTATTTCTGTATCATTTAACTGAACACACTACATTATTTGGCTTGTGTTAAGGATTTTTTTGTATGATGTTCATCATATCTACTGCCTTCCTCAAAACGGAAAATTCCTCCATGAGGCGGAATCTGAATCTCAGTACAAACGCGGCTTTTCAATGGCCGATGATCAGCTCGCGGAAAGTAGCTCACTGCAAGAACACTTATTTTTCGTAAATCATTTTCGTCAAGCATTCAACACAGGTACAAGTGTATAGAGGTACCACAAATCTGACAGGGAAATTACACTATAATTAATATTCGTGAATAGCTGAGCAGCGAAGTAACGCATCCTCGTCGGGTTTTTTAACCTCTTTATAAGTGTTCGGTAACTAGATTCGGTAACAAATAAGTGTTCGGTAACTAGATTGCCCTATCTCAGCCTTTTTCAGTTAAACTTTAATGAAGGCCATAACTGTGTAATATTACAGCTGATATGAAGTGGGATACCCATGTTCAAAACATCCCCCTTTTAGCTTCCCGTTCGGTTTCCCTCTTAGAATGAGAACATTGTCTTACCACCCCCGTAAGGATTCATCCAACTTTATTGTTTGTCTATCTGGCCAATACTGGATTCCATGTCCTGTGTGGCTTTTCGGACGTACTTCTGAGTACGTTTATAAGATCCACAACATCAAAAAACGAAAGAATCATAAATGGTGAAGGGACGGTTCCTTATCAAGGTCTGCTTGGCAAGTTCAAGCTCACCACATTGGACGCCAGAAGTTGTTCCTAGTTTTTGTTGGGCTTTACCGTTCGATCGGATTGGAATGAAACTTAATAACTGAATAGATGAAATATTCCTGATGTCCCATTTGAAGTCCGGACCGGATTCGACTGCTTTGGGGGAGTTGGGGGGGGGACCGGAAACCTCGAGAAACGGTTAGAATGGAGGGGCCGGAGTGAAACTTGCTGAGAAGAACAAGCATCTGCTCTAGATAAATCATCCGACAACTATTGTGGGGGGGGGGAATACGTGATCCGCTTCGACTGTGGTGAGAACAGTGAGAAGGGTACTCATACATAAGTGTACCCTTTATTCCCCAGAGGTCTACTAGTGTACAGTACTTTCTAATTCAAACGTAGTTACTACTAACTTACTGCTGCGTCTGGTCTACTGATTGCAGCAATAAATAGATCTGCTTCAGAGCTACTATTTCACGTATCTTGTGATTTTTTTAGAATTTTGGAAGTAGCTAAAAGAGGCCGCTGGAACAGGACCACTTCTCAATACATTCCTGTTCGCATGGGGCTGAAATAGCGACTGATTCTCAATGAGTGGCAGATTTAGGCACGTAATTAGTGGTTGAGAAAATAAAAATCAGCATCTGATCGTAAAAAATAGGCCCGTACTTTCATGCGGCCATCAGTGGTGATCTTAACGCGGAATAAAGATTGAGGCGGAATACTTCTTGAACAGAGAAACAGCTTGGGTCCTATGGATGTTCAGATGTATTTGATATCCACTGGAAGAGTACATGGTCTAGAGTTTCAGTGAAGGTTTTGCAAGATCTGCGGAGACGGGAGGCGGGGGGACGGCCATAAGCTGTAGGTATCTTGAAGGCCAAGGCTGAGTGGTTCAGCCCTGTTGCATCTGCGCGTACCCGGTGGTAGGCTCTGCTTTACCAAGACAACGTTCTACGTTGGACAGATAGAATATTGATGATTCGATTGAAAATAAGTGTTCTTTTCGAAAGGAGTACTTTATTCTATCTGACCAAAAATGGTGACCTTTAGCGCCATACCAGGCGGTGGACAAAGGAGATCCTGCTTCAAAGGGGATAAGATCACCATGTTAAAGGATGTATAGTGATAGATGAAACGAATTATGTTGGGCCCTTGAAGCTGTGTCATAAGGCGACAGTGTTGCTGCTAATTCACATTTTTTTTACAGACAGGTGAAGAAATAGCAAGATTTGAGAGACATGGCGGTTCTTTGTCACCAGTTTGGGCAGTCCAGTGGATTATGAGGAAGTAAGTAGGATACCATTTGGTCGCCTGTTGAATACTTCGTGAGTATGTCACCGTTTGAGCATACACGTGTTCCTGAAAGTCAAATTGTCGGATTCCATCTCGATCACCCTCAGTTCAATTATAACTTCACATGAATCCTATAGGCCCGATTGAAAATGTTGCATCCTAAAAATTAATTTTTTCAATTATCATTGGAGTTTTCAATTATCTTTTTTTCTATCCTGATTTCACATAGGTATTTATCGGTTTATAAATAATCTGTCAGTACTTTTATTAGATATTTACCTTGCAGCCAAACTTATTAATTCGTCCTAATTGTTCATGTGACAAAGACTGTACAGTCTTCGCTATCCATTTAGCGGTCTGCGGTTTATTTCGGGCACGACCCGATAAATGTGTATAGCTTCTCAGATATGCAGCTTTTTCCTTCCAGATTAAAAAATTCGCAAGAAGCCACCCAACCTATTTCATTTTTTTTGTTTTATTTTTTTTTTTTTTTTTCTGTTTCCTTTTTGTTTCCTTTTCTGTTTCTTCTCCTACTTCATTTCTCACACGTTTGTTTTTAAAATTGGTTATTAAAACCATTAATATATTCATATTCATATTGATTATTTAGAAAAAAATGCACATTTAATATTAATTGACATAGGTAGCGTTCCAGTGAAGTTATTACAAGTTACGTTGATAAGAGGAGGGGCGAGCGCCGTACTGTGGTAGTTATCACGCTCTCGGGAACGAGAGTAATAAAAACGCGAACATGCGTCATCACTCTTACGGAAGTTCCTGCAGGACCGATAGCTATTATCACTTATGATGCTCGCGACCGGGTTCCGGCGAAAAAAGCCCGGACACCCCCCCCCCCCGCCAACCCCCCACCCCCTGTCCCCCCCCCACCCCCCACGAAAAAACTCCCGGTACCCAAAAAACCCGGACCAAAAACCTCCCAGTACGAGAATCCCCCCGTATAAAAAAAGACAATCCCAAAAGAATCTCCTAGTCCCAAATAAATACGCCACGGATAGTACAAGGGATCAGCTGGGTACCCAGATTAGCTCATGTACCTACTGACGGATACATAAGAGTAGGGTAACTGGACGCAGAATCCAGTAACAAGTGTAAGAATAAGCTTGTGCGTGCAGAAAGGGTATGTGTATGTGAAGCAAGAAGTACTGGCAGGATGTGTTCTAAGTTTTGAATGCGTTAAGCGCAGGCAGGACAAAGATAAACAAGGGAGGGGAGTGTAAAGCGGAGGTGAAGGTTGATGGTGACAGAATAATTGCTGAAGTGAACGAACACACGCATTCACCTTAAGCTGTTGTCAGTGAGGTGTTAAAAGTGAAAGATCAAATCAAAACCCGTGCCACTCAGTGTACCGATCCCCCCCCAACAAATCCTTTCCCGGTTCCTTCCCCTTCTTGGCGAGGAAGCTACAGTTAGGTGCCGTTAGTTTTTGGGATCCCAAAACGTAAGGGATACCTGTGACATCGCAAAAGTTGTCTGTCCGTCTGTTCGTCCGTCCGTTAGCACGATAACTCTCGAAAGGGTTGACATATTTTATTCAAATTTGGCACGATGACTCTTTGGGTCAAAGTACAGTTCAAGTTCGAATGTTAAATGTTTTGGATTCGTATTAAATGTAAAGGATATAGGGGGGGGGGGGGGGTCGCCGAGGGGGTTTTGGCACAGGAGGGGGGAGGGCTGGTACCGTTTTTTTTGGCCAGGGGGTTTTTCTCCGGGGGGAGGGGGGTTCTCGCCTAGACCCTCGCGACCATCATAAGAAAATTGTAGCGATCGTAACCGTCGTTGAACGAAAATAATACATGGGAGGAGCCAATTTACTTATTACGGCTGGCTCTAAAACGGCAATAATAAAAATAATAGTAACGATCGTGACTAGTAATAAGTTGCTGGAACGCTACCATAGCCTGCTCAGTGAATAATGACCAGTTTTCCCTTTTAGGGACGATGAAAAGGAACTCTTGTGCGTCACGGACTGGGGCCAGAACATGGCCTTCTACAACTCCACAGAAATCGTCACCAAAGACCGCCCCGTCAACTTCATGGCCTGTCGGTCAGCGAAGTTCTCTCATGGTGGAGCTCAGTTTCTACTGATCGGCGGATCCAACAGGTCCTGTGGGCTGTATAGCTCTGAAGGGGCTTTCCTGGGGAATGTAGCGGATCATGAGAATTGGGTTTGGGGAGTAGCAAGTCACCCCACTCTCAATCATGTTGTGAGTAAAATTTTGCACAGTAGTGTAATACTGTATAAAATATGTAGCTTTGTAATGTACTTTATTTCCTTGAAGGACACCTGAACAATGAAACCATACTTGAACAAACCATGGAGAATGCATTTACAGACATGGACACGGAGAGCATTCTTCTCCTGAGCGTGTCGTTTTCAAAATAGGGATGATTGTTTCCGAAGGTTTGCTCATGCAGACTCGAAGAAAAAAAGCGCAATTCATTCAAATCTTGTACAGCGCTGGCCGGATCGTATTATAATTTCTTCTAGATATAGCTTTGGGCTTATCTGGTTAAACAATATTCCAGAAGAAGGGTTGATTGGAGACATTTGATCATTTCTAAAATTGCTCGGTACTGAAATAAGGACAGATGCAAAATGGAGCAACAATCATAGCTTGGAAACGGTATTTCGTATTTGGATTGGGTTTTCTGCAGGCAATGTTAACGGACGTCATACAGATAGGGATGATACTTGGTACTCTTCATTCAGGTGTCCTTTAATAACTTGTATTATACACGCTAGCATTGGATCGTCATTCACGCAAATAACACATGACAATTCATAAGTAGACATTTCATCTACACGCACTACTTGAGAACATCATCTGACTTAACTAGAATTAAAATATTGGTAAAATAAGGTACTAAGGATTTCAGGTAACGATCTATCGAGTTTATGGGGGGTCTTCCTAGTCTCTAGGAAGCAGCGTCCCTCTGTCTCTGTCGCGTATTAGGCCTGCTATTTGCTGTAGTCTCAAAGTCAGGTAGAATGGCACGGTGCGAATGTGATGCCAGACACTTGCTCCCGAATGCTGTTGTCAGTTGATGCCGCCTTTCAGCAAGGGTTGACAGGTCAAGCTTGACCAGGCCATCCTTACAAGAAGATAACCCGGGCCGTGGGCTTTGTACTTCCCGCTCTGTACTGTATTCGGTCGCGTGGGGATCTATCTACTAGGGCGTTATAGAGTCAAACGAACTAAAGTGCGGGTATAAATGTAATAGATATTTCGACTTACTTAATACGTGGAGTACAAACACTTGTAATCTCACTATACTCTGACTTATTCAGTGACTTACAACGGACTTAAGAGTGGCTTAAGAGCGACTGACTTAATTGATACAAATACATTGATTCTTATATACCTACTTTTAGTCTTTGCTCAAAGCGCTGCCCATTAATAGGCACTCGGCACTCTAGAAAACGGTGCTCAACAGAAATGCCTTCGGCCAAGTGCCATATAGCGATCGCAAAATCTGTCCGTCCGTCGGTCTGTCGGTCGGTCGGTCGGTCCGGGTTTTGCTAGTTCAGGCGCCGCTACATACAGGGTTGCCACATGTCGCACGATAGTGTGAATTGTCACTCTATTTTTTCTGTCACTCTTGTCCTACGTAGGACACAAAATTCACTCTATTTATGAAGATATTAAGATTTGTCGCACAATAGTGTGACAATTCCAGAAAATACAAAAATAAACGCGGAATTCAACTCACTGCAAGTAATTTTAACGTATTCCACTCTGTCTGTATTGCAAGAAGAGTTTGATTTTAAATTCAGTGGAGAGAAGAAAAGTGCTATACAATGGGCAAGAGTCTCCAAAAGATTGAAGCATGTCAACAGCGTAATTACACCTTTTGCATTGAACAAATGCACCCGAACCGCTGATTTTTCCTGTAAACTGAGGTGATTACGTGTTACGTACTATTATGTGAACTGGAAGCACGTCGGAATAAAGTATTCGCACGCCTACTTTTCGTTTGGACACGATTTGGCCTAACATACTTCTCTTGTAATGTGAATCATTCTAGTCTTATGGTACTGGACAGTCTGTTATATGTCAAGGTCTGAACACAAAAACTGGAATTTTTTTAAAGTCTTAATGCTTACAGGATTCCAAAGGGATAGAGATTCCGCCGAAATACATTTTTGCATTAGTGATTCCGACCAAAAATTACCATTTCACCTTTTTTCATGAAAATAAAATTTCACTCCCAAATCACTCTGTTTTTCAGCCAAAAGTCATTCTCTAAATTTTTCTGATGTGGCAACCTTGTCTACATAAGCTAGGACAATGAAACTTGGCAGGCGTATCAGGCACCCCAAATGATTAAGTTGGAATTAGTCATTTCCTCGATCCGACCATCGATGGGGGAGTGGAGGGAGGGGGAATTCGGAATCTTGAGGAATTTATAAATTTTGAACGGGTAAACGGATAGCAATTAAATTTGATGTTTGGAGAGATCTCGTGCCTCAGACGACCCACTTAACCCCGGTGACTTGGTCACCCCGGTGACTTTGGAGGGAGCTGGAGGGGGGAACCGGAAATTTTGGGAAACGCTTAGAGTGGAGGGATCGGGACGAAACCTGGTGGGAAGAACAAGCACAAGTCCTAGATACATCATTGACATAAACGGACCGGATTCGGGCACTGTTGGGGGAGCTGGGGGGGGGGCAATTCGGTGATCTCGCGAGTTCGGTACTAGGACGAGGAAATTTGGTAGGCATATCAGGGACCCGAACAGACTGCCGTAAGAATAGTCGTTTCCCCGATCCGACCATCGTAGGGGGAGTGGAGGGATGGGGAATGGGGAAGGGGTAACGGGACGTGCATGAAACTGGACAAGTGTCAAGAACAAGTGTCTCAGATGTTTCTTTTCAAATCTGGACCGGATACGATACCTGGGGGGGGGTTGGTGAAAGGCGGCACCGGAAATCTTCTGAAAGGCTCAGATTCAAGGGATCGGGATGGAACTTGGTGGGAAGAGCAAGCGTAAACCCTAGATACATTACTGACAAAACAGGACTGTATCGTGTCACGGTGGGGGAGCTGGAGGGGTTTAACCGGTGATCTCGGAGTTCGGATACTTCCAGATGTGCTAGGTCCATGAAACTTGGCAGGCATTTTAGGAGTTCTACCATATTGACTTGAAAATAGTCCCTTCCCCGATCCGATCATCGTGGGGGGAGTAGAGGGGTGGGGAATCCGGAATCTAGTGACATTCACAACTTTGGAATGGGTGATCGGACCGTGGACATGCATAAAACTTGGTAAGTATTAGAACAAGTATCTTGGATGTTCAGTTTCAACTCTGGACCGGATCTGATCACTAGGGGGGGGGGGGGAGGAGCTGGAGGGGGCACCGGAAATCTCGTGAATATCTTAAAGTGGAGACATTGGAGTTGGACTTGGTTGGAAGAGCAAGCGTAAACCCTATATTCATTCCTGACAAAACAGGACCGGATCGTGTCACGGTGGGGGAAGTGGAGGGGGTTTCCTGGAATTCCGGTGATCTCGAGCTAGGGCGCTTCCAGATCTGCTAGTACCATGAAACTTGGCAGGCCAATTAGGGACTCATATTGACTTGAAAATAGTCCTTTCCCCGATCTGACCATCGTGGGGGGAGGAGAGGGATGGCGAATCCGGAATCAGGTGGCATTCATAACTTAGGAGTGGGTGATCGGACGTGCATGCAACTTGACAAGTGTCAACAACGAGTGTCTCAAATGTTCAGTTTCAAAGTCCGGTGTGGGTCTTATCACTGGGGGGGGGGGGGGGGGGGAGGGGTAGCTAACTGTTCGGACAAGTGCCATATGAGCTTTCAGCTCTTGTTTAAGTTTTATTTTGTATTTATGTTGTTTTCCTGCCATGGCCCCACGGACTTTTTTGGAAATAAATTCATTCATTAAAGCAAAAGAAAATTGGTGCTTAGTTCTGTCCTATGTGCGGTGATGAGGGTGAAAATGTAGTTCATTTAGTATGTGAGTGTGTGGAATTGAATGAAACAAGGTATTTGGTGAGGGAGAATATAATGAAGAAGGGAGGGTAAGGATGAATGTTTTCTTGCTGTGAAAAACTTTCTTGAGGCTTGCGATGGAAAGCCTGAGGATTTTTAGAATGGGAGGAGTGTTTGTTATTTCTATAAATTAGTATACTTGTACAATTTTTGTTGCCACGGCCCTCGTGCTTTTTGGTAATATATTTTATTCTGTTCTATTTCCTCTGAAGATCTTTAACTACCAATTTGCTTCCAGTTCAGGAACACGTACCTTGCCAAACTCGCGTAAATTTACATAGCGACAGTGGAGAAAACAGAGGAAAAACAACATATAGAAAAATCATCACACAATTTAGACTGAAATTCTGACCGGGCCGAACAAAAAAACTTGAAAAATATGTCGACAATGAGAGTAGATGTGCGTACGTATACAAGGTTTGAAGCCAAGCTGACCATTCATTACACAAGAAATACAAAACCGTGATTTTCGGTTGTACAATTTCAGATATTTCCTCGCACATTATCTTAGAGGGATAACTAGCTGATCAAGACAAAAAAAACAGAAAATCACGGTTTTCTATTTGAGTGACATCTTGGACGCCTAAAGACTTCTTGGACGCCTAAAGACTTCTTGAATAACTGTGAGATAACCTCCTGTAAGCAGTGGCGTCACAAGTGCATTTTCGGTTGGGGGATGCAGAACCAAAATTTTACCGAATCCTAGAACTAAGATTTCGAGCTTTCGAGCTTATGGAATAGAAACGATTACGTAGGAAGAGTAACAATAAAGGGCAGCATGAAAGACGATAAGCCAACTATTAGGCGGCGTTTCGGCGAAGCCCACATGTAGAATATATTGCCGGGCATGATTGCAGTAACAGCTTCTATCTATTATAGCCAATAGAAAACTAAATCAAGCGCCGCAGGCAAAACTTTTTGAAATCCATTTTATTCCTGTAGGCTAATATTTGACTGCTTCTCTTACAAATTCTATCATTTACCGTTGATTAAATACCGATACTCTAAGACGTTCCAGAAACCGGTGGAAAGACGTTCCGGCAGCAGCAGCAACTGTAGCCTAGTTAATGTACTACCCATAATCACATACATTTTTTTTTGCTTTTTCCTGCCAAATTTAATTTCCATCCAAATTCTAGCTTTTAATGTTTCAAAATCTCAATCCTAAGTTTGGCTTAAAACCCCCGTCAAATGACGCTCCCTTCCACAAAATAGAGAATATTACGAAAAGTGCTGCAGGCGGAATTTTCGAAAATTTGTGATTAGATATTCTTTTGGGGATCCAAAATAAAAGTAAGGACTATCGATGGTATCATGATCATCCCTTCTGTCTGCGACCAGTGCTCCACTTGACCTCTTCTGGGTTTCGAGATTCGTGGTAACTTCCGAATCCTGGCAATTATAACGAATAAATTACTGAATCCGATTGATTACACCGAATAAGTTTAGACAGATAGCATGTTCGGGATTCCGTATAACTACCGTATCCCGGTTATTATACCGAATTGTTTTGATATCGAAAGACTACCGAACAATATTCTTATTCGGTATACTTTCGTCGGAACTGGAACGAAGTCGGGATTCGTGGTTAACTTCCTAATCCTAGAAATTATACGGAATAAATGACCGAATCCTGATCATAATACCGAATAATTTTGAACCAATAGCTTATTCGGGATTCTGTGTAACTACAGAATCTCGATAAATATACCGAATAGTTCCGGCATCGAAAAATTATCAAATGATTTCAGTAAATTCTCTCACCAAATTCGTGATAACTACCGAGTACTCGCAATTATACCGAATCCCGATCATTATACCAAAGAGAGTTGTACATGTATCCTATTTAGTATTCTGTATCACTACCGAATCCCCCTAAATATATCGAACAGTTCTGCTATCGAAAAAATACCGAACAATTCTAGTAAAGTTTTGGGCCTCCGGCCCAAAATTTTACCGAATCTCAAAAAGGTGGGGGGGGGGGGTGCTGCACCCCTCGCATCCCCCTTGTGACGCCCCTGCCTGTAAGTACTCTCTAACCCAAGGAACATCTCTTTTTAGGCCGTTGGAAGTCAAGATGGAACCCTGGCGGTTTATCAGGTACTTTTTAACACGGTCCATGGATTGTATCGAGAACGATACGCGTTCAGAGAAGCTCTAACAGACGTCATCGTTCATCACCTGCTAGATGACGAGAAAGCCCGAATCCGGTGCCGGGACTTGGTCAGGAAAGTGGCAATTTATAAGAATTTGTTGGCGGTAAGTCATCGAGATTAATTTTGATCATTTTTGTATTAATTTTTTTTTTTTTTTTTTAAATCTCACTATTTACTCTTCAGCTTACAGGATTTTAAAATATTTGAATACTTTAAAAATAGGCTGTACTCTCAACAAATAACCCACAGTTTTGGCTGTTTTAAGCCTTTTCCGAGACCCGTTGACTTATAGCGAAAACAGGGAAACAGTTTACAGAACCGTTTTTTCTGATGGAAAAACTTTTCATAGACAACCGACGACAGCGTGATACACATCGAAGGTGGCAAGAAACGGCAAGTGAGAAAATCAGCGTAATGTACCGTGCGAAATTGGGGTCTCTGGGCTTAGAAATATATGGAGCGATTATGGAAGCAAGTTGCGTCAGTGTTATAGCTAAGACAGGTCCTTTAAGACTAATTTTTGTTCCGTGATGCCGACACGGAAGTTCAATAGAATATGAGCAATATCAACAAAATTTCGGGACAAGTTTGTTGTTCGATAACATTAAGAGAATACATAGCGAAAATTTCTAGTACGTAAGTAAGTAATAATAACTAATTTCTTTGTGACCCGCACTGGCTTTAAGATACGGAATAACATACATAAAATAGGTAGAAGTTCACAAAGAACAATTTTTCGGAACTAGAAAAAAAACGGTGAATCACGTCATTTGGAGTGTGAGGCTTGTGACTGACGATTTCTGAAAAGGCGTTGAAACTTAGAGCGTAGAACTTGCGTCTCGATTGTTGGGTTTCTTAGCTAGTGTATAGTTTCGGCACGATCTTGGCAGGTATAGCAAGTCTTCGGCACATATATTTCATCCTCTTTTTTCGCAAAATGTGGGTAACAACAGATCGAAAAATAGTTGACTCTGTGTCATAGTTCAACAAGACCAAAGGTTTCGATGGGATCCCAAAATCTAACGTTCGTTTCAAACAATTGGGTCATGTCTTCGCATTCAGTCTTCGTCAGATTCCTTGAATATTTTTACTGCTAAAATAAAGTTCAGAAATAGATGCAGCATGTCTCCTTGCCCCGATACCGAATCTCTAATCGATTTCAGAAACAACTTTGAGCTTCAACCAAATTTCCAGTTTCAGCTGAATTCGTGATGGACCTCCTTACCCCCTCAGTGAATATCTTATTAGCTTATAAAACATACATGGTCTTACCCTAAATTCGAAACCCCTCCTCTGCCTCTAAAGATAGGACTGAAGGACCCATCTACGACCTTAACCTGTACTTGACCAGTGAATCCTCATTGAACAACATCCTTGCTTGAACAACATATTTCCTCGTTTGAACATTATATATCAATCACTTCGACCTTGGATTACACTATAAGATCTCTCCGACGTCCATAGAATAAACAAATGAATGTCTTCATCCACGCTGGATGAAGGGTTTTGTACTAGGTTTGAGAATAAAGGGGTAGGGACTGCTATAGCCAAAAATTGGTCGACAGATTTTGTGTCCGGTTTTGGCCGATTCCGGGTGAACTACTTGTCCGGCAAGAAAATAACTTCCATATTCGGATTCAGCATGTCTCCTTACTCCTAAATCAGTTATCTCAATAGCTTTTAATAAATATTTTTTTTGCCCCTTAATTTAAACCCCCTCCCCCACCCCTAAATATAGGGCTACAAAGCCCATCTACGAAATCGACCTTAATCAATTTGCCCAAAAATCCTCACACTAAGTTTCATAAAAATATCTCATTCTCTTCGAAAGTTATCGTGCTGACAGACGGACGGACAGACGGACAACATTTGCGATGTCATAGGTATCCCTCCACTTACGTTTTGGGATCCCAAAAAGGCGTATTGAGAATCTTCATGAACACAGCCGAACGAGATATTAATTTCCCATCCTTTAACGGGGCATTGCTCTAACTCCATATATTTTTTACTGTATCACCAATAAATCTCAATGTCAAAATCCCAATAAATCTCAATTCACGAAAGAAACAACACCTAAGGTTTTAATGGGATCCCAAAAATCTAATATTTGATCCAGACGACTGAGTCTTGTCTTCGCCATATCCAGTCTTCGCACAGGCTAATCATTAGAGAAAACCAAGTTCAGATATAAGTTCCTCTATAAGCCATATCTGTTTTGACGATACTGATCGAAACGAACTTGACCTTAACCCTGAACCAAAGATTCCTCACACCAAATTCATCAAAATATCTCATTGCCTTCGAGAGTTATCGTGCTAACAGACGGACAGACGGACAAGTTTTACGATGTCACAGGTATCCATCCACTTACGTTTTGGGAGCCCAAAAACCCACACCTAGTAGCTGGTACGAACATTTGTTATTTACCGGAATTCTTCACATCTCTTTGATTGTTTATTAACAAGAGTTGCGTTTTTGCTGATACCATGGTATCTGTTACCACGGTAACTGGATCTGCAATTAATCGTTTTTGCAGTTATCGTGGTATCTGATACACGGTGCTCTGCAAAAACGACTATTGCCGAAATTGCACTTTTCGAAGTCATCCCGAAAGAAAAGCAGATATTCAGTTAGAATTACTAAGTGCTAAACTTCGTTGTCACCAATCTGACAAATTTGATGAAAAGTGAGATGACCTTTCAGATAACGCGACCAGTTACCACGGTCGGACCGTAGTATCTGAATATCTGATACCACGATAATTGGCCAGATACCACGATAACTGCAAAAACGCCTTTTGACCGTGGTATCAGATACCACGATAACTGCAAAAACGACTTTAGACCGTGGTATCAGATACCATGGTATCTGCAAAAACGCAACTAAGGTCGTCCGAATGAGTTCTAGCCAGAACGACTTTACACCTGTAGGAAGTGAAAGTAACTTCTCCTTTCCAGAGATCCAGGATAATAAATAAATATATAACCTTATATTTCCTGAATAGTTCATTTAAGTCGCTCGCTAGTGTCGAACCGTCATACGGTTTAAAAACTAACAAAGCATTTAGAAAATAACTTAGAGATATCCACAAGTTACAATATTTATGTGCAATTTACTTCATTGATTAATCTGGTAAATCCCGGCATGAAATTGAAGCTGTGTACGAAGTAAGGCACGAATATCTTAATGTACTGTTCAGCTCAATGCTTGTACGGGCTCGTAGTTTTCGTAAAACCAACTGTTGAAGCTTTCAGTCTGATGTTTGGCGAGTTGGGTTTTGTTCCTCGTAGTCTGGTGATATATTTATAATGTAATGTAACAGACTTGAGCTAATTATTCTTGATTTCTTCCAGGTGCAGCTAACTGAAAAGATAGTCATCTATGAGCTCGAGTCAGGAACGTCGATGCATTACAAAGTCAAGGAAAAGATACTGGAGAAAGTTGACTGCAGTCTGCTTGTTGCCTGCACACATCACTTGGTGCTATGTCAGGTAAGCTCCCCCAGCCAAATACTTATTGTACAGGACGCTTTTCGGTTTTGTCACAGGAATTGATGTGTGCCCGATGAAAAACTTACCTCAAAATAGTAGTATGAAGTTGTACAAAAAAGTAGCATACAGTACTAATTACCAACTGATGCCACTACATGCTTCTATGTCAAGGCTACAGTGCTACTGCATGCTACTATTAGCACAACTGGATGCTACTATTAGCAAGACTGGATGCTACTATAGCAAGACGGGATGCTACTGGATACCACTGCTTAAGATTGGCCCAATATGAGGCACATTAAATGATAGCTGAGTGATAGTATTCTTTTCTGTGACATATCAATACTGCAACTTTTTCGTACAACTATCATACAACTACGCAGGCTAAAAATCTTTCATCAGGTGTTTTTATAGGACTATAGCACCGGAAGACCTAACGAAACTAAAGGGACTGGGGAAAAGAGACTGGATGACTGGCCTCCAACTGGGGGGTGGGGGCTCCAGTAAATGCGTGAAGGTACTATGGGAAGATAAAAATGTTCTTTATTCGTTTTCCTGTATTGATTTTAAATTTAATAGGTTCCTCTAGACATGAGGATCTGACTCACTTCGGGTTCCTTCAGGTCTGGGGAGTTCTTGAAGCCGGTTGGAATGATATATAACGTCGGTTTGAGGTGGCAAAGACAGGTTGAGAGTATGCTTAAAAAAGCTAACGCGGCTATAAGCTACCTTAAACTTTTGTGACGTTACGGTGTTTCATCTCCCCATTTATTACGCATTTACCTTTCTTTTATCCGTTCTAACGTCCGGTTCGGCATTTTGGTCTGACACAGGAACAGTCGGATTTGCTTGCGAGGATGCAGTATAGAGCGTTGGTTGTTACATCCTAAATCGCCGAAAGTCCCATACATTCAGCTCCTAAAGCGATTTAAATTAGATACCCTTTCATGCCGCCGACTTTAACTTTTTATGAAGTTCGGTATCTCTAAAATCCAAAGCCGGTTTCACCGCGATATCCTCCCCCCTGATTTTGTCGCCTCCTGAATTCGTCTTTCTCGTCATGTTGCCGAGCCTCTGCCTCGTTTAGTCCCGGTGGTAGCTTTGCGAACAAGGTATGCTCAGAATTTCGTCACCTGTTCGTATATATATGCAAAGTATGTATATTAGTATATATATACAACTCGGAGCGCATTTGGACGTTATTCCATATTATTTATATTTCATTAATTGTAGTCTATTATGTTATTGACCATATTTACGATAAGAAGTCGGTATAAATGTCGCAAAGTTGTATAAACATGTAGATTGTTATGCTACGCAGTTATGTTACGCAGTTATGTTTTGACGCATAAACGACCCGTCGGCCTGTCTGTAATGTGTTTTTAGATTATACTGGATTGGATTTAATTGAATCATTAAGGTTTTCTGACAGAGTGTTCTGGAGCATAGACTCCTAAATACTATATCTCGGGGGTTACTGTTTTTGAGTACTTGCATCCGGAAAGATAAACTTTCAGTAATTTTTTTCAATTTGGATGGAACTTTTTCTGACTAACGGTAAATTAGAAACCCAACACACCAACTGAGATGTTCAGAGGAGCCCTCGAGGAACTGTATGGACACACAAGTAGCGGATTTTTGTTCAGCAAGTGAACGGAAACGACGAATACGACACTGTCAGAAGTTTCATAACAGACAACACAAGGATGCGCGGTTTCAACAGACAACAGATAACACTTGGAATATTTTCTGTTGTCGCAACAAACGTTATCTATAAAAAGCATTGCCCAGGAAGAGCCGAAAAACCGCAAAAAAAACTAAATTTTCCAATATCATGACAAACAAAAGAGCCAGCAGATGCTTTTTGGCGATTTTTCGGCTCGTCCTGGCAATGGTTGTTATGCACAGGGGCGTCACGACTGGGGGGAGGGGGGGGGGAGGGTACGCCCCCCCCCCAATGCTGTCGGCCAGTCGTTAAAAAATAAGCGAGTCGGCACGAAGCACCACGATTTTTCGTCATAACAGTTGATTTTTTGCATGAAAACAGTCCATTTTTCTGTAAATTGTTCAATTTCTCGTCAAAATAGTCAGTTTTTCTGAAAATCAGTGAATTTTTCTGAAAATCAGTCGATTTTTTTCAAACATGTCATTTTTGTTGTTGAGAAGAGTCATTTTCTCTGCAGAAAAAGTCGTTAAAAATTACCAGCCAGTCGGTAAATGCCTCGCCCCCCCCCCCAAACATTTTGGCTAGTAACGCCTCTGGTTATGCATAACGTTTGTCGCGATAACAGATAACATTCCAAGTGTTGTCTGTTGCGTGTCGTCTGTTGAAACGGCACATCCTCCTGTTGTCTGTTATGAAACTTCTGACAGTGCAATGGCCAACTACCGTCCAAGGGGGCACTACCTCTACTGCAGATCTGACGAGAAGTGGACCTGCTTCGTGCAACAAAAACGAGGCTCCGGGTGAACTCCGCCTTTTCCGGAACTTCGCCTTTTTGGGATCCCAAAACGTAAGTGGAGGGATCACATCGCAAAAATTTCCTTTTGTCCGTCTGTCTGTGAGCTAGATAACTCTCGAAGGGAATGAGATATTTTGATGAAACTTGGTGTGAGGATCCATTGGGTCAAGGGTAAGGTCAAGTTCGTAGATGGGCTATGTAGCTCCACATTTAGGGGTGGGGGAGGGGGTTCAAATCAAGGGACAAACAAAATACTTTTAAACAGCTAATGTGATAGTCGATTATGGGGTAAGAAGGCATGCTGAGCACGATAGTGAAGACAATTTTCTCGCCGAACAAGTAGTTCGTCCGGAATCCGGAACAAGCCGGAAAGTTGCTTAAAAGTAAAAGGTTTATTTGAAGTTGATTAAATGGTCGATTTAGGGGTAAGAAGACATGCTGAACACGATGGTGAAAACAATTTTCTCGCCGAACAAGTAGTTAGTCCGGAATCCGGCGAAAACCGTAAACTTGGTTAAAAGTAAAAGTTTAATTTGAATTTGATTAAATGTTCGATTTATAGGTAAAAAGACATGCTAAACAGATGGCGAAAATCATTTTGTTAAAAGTAAAAGTTCGATTAGATGGCAGATTAAGGGGTAAGCAGAGAGGCTGGGTCGGTATGTGACAATCGTTTTTTACCCGGACATATAATTAGTCGGAATCCGGTTGTAACCGGATTTTTTTTTAAGTCAAACTTTTATTCAAGTTGATTAGATGTTTTTATAGGGATAAGGAGATACGCTGGATTAGTCTCAGAATTTTCTTTTTTTGCTTCGTAGTTCGCTCGGAAATCGGGTGAAACCGGAAACTTGGCAGAAGTAAAGCAGGAAGTCTCGGTCAGTATCGTCAGAATAGATATGGCTTATAGAGGTATATCTGAACTTGGTTTTCTCTGATGAGTAGCCTATCCAAGACTGGATCTGGCGAAGACAAGACCCGATTGTCTGAATCAAATATTAGATTTTTGGGATCCCATCGACACCTTTGGTCTTGTTCGTGATCCTGTCCACGGATTTCCCTCTTCTAAGAGTTCTAAGCCGTCCTGGAGGTGTACCGAGCATTGCTTGTAATTTCAAAATCCCCCAAAGTCCCATGCCTAAGCCTCCTCCAAGAATTTAAACTAGAAACCCTATCCACCCGCCGTCTTAAGTTGTCCCTTAAATTTGGTAAAAGTATCCTAGCGAACCCCATCCACCGAGATATCATCTCACCAGAACATCAACCTACACGAGTTCGTCCACAACGAGCTGTGGCTGAGATGGTACCACGCCTTGCACCAACAGGGGTTTTTCACTCGCGATACGAGCGTAGTTTGTACCTTCGGTCGTCAAGTTTTTAATGCTCATGACGAATTGTGAATATGACTATTGAATGTACGCAAGGTTGAGTTTTAACTGTTATAGTTATAGGCCATTGACGACAATACTGCTATTCGGCATGTCCGTGGAAAGTATTTTGAAATTAAATTGAATTGAAATTGAGGACTCCTGGGGGAATCAAAAGGAACGGCGAGAATAGAGGGAGTCACTCCACGTGGAAACAACTAGAACACTGGGGATGCGTCCGAAATGGATCTAGTTCGAACAAAAAAATATGCTTTTGACGAAATTAATATGGATCCATTTTATTTTTGGTTTTGTTTATTCTGATTGTTTTTTATTCATTTTACATTGCACCAACACCAGCAAAACTTGATACCCCTCCGAATCTGAAAGGGAGCCCTTTTTGATGGTGATGATATTCGGAGCATTCCTCGTCCTTAGGGACTCCGGGAATACGGGGAGGAGTCCCTGGGACGAACAAAAACGCAGGGACTCCTCAAAAGGAGTCCTCGGGGAACGGCGAGAATAGCCCTCTAGCTGTCAAACTATGGCACCGTTTATGTGCTCGTCTTGTTCGTCAGGTGCTCAGAAAGCTAGACAAAGAGCGTGTTCCACCCTTCTAACAATAGTAACTATTAGTTACTATTTTCGTTCCATTGTTACGAATAGTATTTTAGAATTTAGAATATCAAAATTGGCCCTCCCGTTAGTCGGAATAATTCGAGCTTCCGGGATCTGCATTAGTAAGAATAATAAAATTATGAGATTACCGTATGTGCTTGTCGAAAGTGGTCGTTGTTGAAGAATTAATAAAGTAAGTGTCAAAAGAAAAGAGTCGACTTCCCGAAACGAAAGACTACGACCCCAAATACGCCTTCGAAGGTTGAATACTGCCGCCGCTCGAACGCTACCATATAATGATCCCAAGTGGGACATAAACCGCCGGTCGGAGTATAAAGAGTAATAACACGAGGGCAAGAACCTATCATTGGTTTACCATCCTCACGAAAAGTTACTACGCTGACCGTTCCAACCTTCTCGAAATAGTACTACTAGTAACTATTTGCTTACCATGCTCGGGAGCGTAGTAAGCGTGGTGACTAACGCATCTGTGTAACGTGATTGGTCCGAATCGCCTGTGGCATGATATTCGGCTGGAAAATAGGAAAAATTGTTCCAGCCTTGACGGAAAAAAGCCAGAATTCGTGACATCAAGCGTAGTTACTACGGTAAGTAAGGTGGAACACGCTCAAAGTTTTGCGTGTTGAAAAGTGAACTAACAAACTTATTTTTCCGACCCGTCAGGACCGGCGGCTGCAGAGTGTTACGTTGACTGGCGAGAAAGCAAGGGAGTGGGAGCTCGATGCTCCTATACGGTATATGAGAGTGGTAAGTACTAAATTGAAGTAATATTTTTGGGGGAGGACTTAGGGGGAGGGAGTGTAGACAAGAATAATTTGGTCAGGAAAAATTGTGATTTGAGTAAAGGCCCTAAGCTTGAGACTCGGGAGAGTACTTCTGTAATTATTGAGAAAATTAAAAGTAATATGAAAAGAGTTTGAAAATAAAAAGGAGAACGTGTGATTTAGAATATTGGAGAATATTGAAGAATATTGGAATTTAGAGTATTTAGAACAATTAGAATATTTGACTGCAAAATAGGCGTTAGAAAGTACAGTCGAGGAGAGCCGCGAGTTCGACCAAAATTTCCTCTTTCTGAAGATCTTTCTGTTTTCTGTCTCTATTTTTGGGTGAATTTTGTCATAGTATATTCCATGTGTTGTTTGAACGAAAATTCGTTCAAAGTATTGCACATTCTTTCTCGGCCCCCTTGATGGTATCGAAACAGACGAATCATTGCTCGATTCGATTCAATCAATTTCTAAAACATGAAGCGGACAAGCCGAATATTCGTTTGGTGCGGTCAATAAAATAAAATAAAAATTGGGTTTTGTGAACCTTTTGGGAACCTTCTCGTATTTGCGTCTTGAGCCGTAAACTGTGCTCACGGGCTCTGAACGTGCACATTATCCTCCGGGTTCTTTTTTCTTTCATCCGGATGCGTTACAAGGTATGGTATGACGTAGATAATTTCGTAAACCACATTGGCCTCACAAATCACAAAAAAAAAAATAATCAAATTGTCTCAGTATAGTCTCAGTATTTTATCTCAGTATATCCGTTGGCCCTTACAAACCCCGTTTTCGTTGTTTTCTTGGTTGATTTTTTGTGATGGAATATCGTGCATATTTTACTCAGCCCGTATGGAAATTGCCTAAAATCGACCAAAACAAATGAAACAGATTTCGACCCGATTTCAGTTTAGTTTCTTCATCGGACCGACCGGAATTTGGCCTCGGCTCTGCCCTAGGTCGAACTTCATGCGTGAAATTTGCGTAAGGGAGTGCTTGGCGTTACCCAGTTTCGCGGGTTTAATAAAGCTTGGGATGTTAGAGACAGCCGGATGTATGCGTGCTGGCGTATCGCTACACTGTAATTTTTTTGCAGTATTTGCTACTGGGATTAATCTGAGCCTTGTTTTTGTGGAAATAGCGCTGCGGCATCGTTGCTGCATCATTTCTTTGCTTTTGCACAATAAGTGTTTTGAATTCACTTTCTTCTTGGTAGAAGCGGCAGCGCCTTCTTGGTTGAAGCGGCAGCGCTGCAGCACCTTGCATAGCACGGACTTGGTCGGTGAGCAAGTCCGTGATTCTCGAGAAGCGCTGCCGTCTTCCTAGGAAGCACTGCAGTGCAAAAACGGATGTAGAAAGAATCAGTCCGGAATCGGCCGAGAAGTGGACCTGCAGTATGCAACAAAAACGAGGCTCTGGTCTCTGCAGAGATAATATTAGCTCTAATTCGGATTACTCTTATCCAAGTAGAGATGAGATTAATCACATTAGCAAATAATAGCTGCGTTTTTTGCCTTTTCTCCATAGGTCGGTTAACCTACCTATTTGCCACTATTGACCGTTTTTTCGTCTCAGCGGTTGGTTCGACTGAGCTCTAAAAAACGGCTGATAAGAAAAAATGGCGTCTTCCCGTCGCCGGTGCCTATCTCTCCAATGAGAATTTTGAATTTCGCGCCGGGCCAAGAGCGTAGATCGGTGTCCACAGGTCGGTCGGCAAACGGAGCCAAAAAAACAGCTTATAAAAACCTAGATCGGTTACCCGAAGGAAGAAAACGACTTATAGTGGGAAATTTTTTAGGTCGGTTAACTGGATGACGGCAAAAGACGCAGCTAATGCAGTGAACTTTAATCCTTACTCGCAGAAACTTTTTACAGTGTAGTCGTCTCCTTACAATTTTCTATTGCAGGTTGGAGGCCCACCCGGGAAGGAAGGCCTACTGGTCGGCCTACGCAGTGGGGTGGTCTTGAAGATTTTCTTGGACAACCCATTCCCGGTTCAGGTGGTGAAATGTCAAGCGCCAATAAGGTGTTTAGATGTCAGCCCATCCAGAAAGCAGATAGCTGTTGTCGATGAGTTGGGAGTGTGCCAAGTATACGACATGGAGACGGGAGACGCAGCTTACCAGGTATAATAACTGGAGTTACTATAAGCGGGCGTTCCTCGATCGCGAAGAATCACGCTTTGTTATATGCAACGGGGTAAATGTCGCCGCTGGTCGGGAGATTCGGAGAAAACACAATACGTGCATCCATATAAGATCGATTACTATTTGATTGGTTGGCGGAGGTCTGTATGGTTGTCTTGACATTAGCTGCGTTCTTTATCACGGGAGTCTACGGGAGGACTAACCAGAACCTGCTTGGGAGCCTGGCTTTACCGAGACTTTAGCAAATGTTCGTCAATTGACGGGGTTTCGCGCAAAACCCAGTATTTAGGCAGTTTTTGTTCTCACCGGTTTTACCAAAACATGCGTTACAAGAGAAGAATCGGACACCGGTGGCAAAACACCAGAGACAGCCCAGAGTGCAACGAACGCAGCTATTGTTCGACCAAGTAGGGCCGTCCGTAAGTCAAAGTGTAATCGGAAATGCCTAAGACCCGACAGTCTAGTTACACATCACGAATTCACGTAAATAGGTCTGAAAACCCGATAAAAATGCGTTTCTCCGTTCGTCCGCTGTCCCAGATAATGAATTGCATCGAGTGAACTTAATCTTTCGGATTTGCGGTACCTCTGTGCGCCTGCCTCTATGCTTAACATATTTAACAACTACAAAGCACCCGCTATTGTCTTTAATCCTTCAAATGCAGGCTTGTTTTCAAATTCAAAATCTTCGCGTCTGGATGAATTTTGGGTTGTCGTGCAAGCAGCTCACATTCTTAACGTCATTAATAGAGCCTTGATCGAAAAATGCAAAATCCCCTGGATGGGTCAGAATGTTTCAGTTTGTTCAAAGAGCAGATGTAAAAACTTTCTACCTTCATGAACGATAGTAAATAAACATTTTAAGCACCCATGCGAGTGAATTACTAACCAACAAAGTCTTTAATATTTGACAATTGACCGCCAGGTGAATGGTCAGAAGTTTGCTAATGTTTAACACAGTGATGCGCGATTCTAGCAGTCAATACTTTAGATCGTGCCTGCAAGTGCAGAGTTTAAAAGAATTGAGTTATGCCTGAAGTTTAGTGCTCAGTAAATTTGTATGGCGATCCAACAAAGTGGTTTTATTTCAGTTTGGCGGGCCTTGCCTGCCATTGGTGAGCTAGGTCACTAGCTCCTTTACGATATCTCGAGGGCCCAGCTCGTTACTTGCCCGGTTACAAACTTTTCACGAATTTTCGGGAACATTAACAGGTAAAATCCAAAGTGTTATCTGTTGGAACTGAAAACATGATCAAACTGCTGACAGTGTACTAGATAGAAGCTTTTCAGCCCGGTATACACACGAACCAAGAAAAAATAATCAGATAGAACCTCCATCTTGGGTCCCATGCAGCGACGATGAATACCCCGACAAAACTGAGCTGAGCTAGAGGTATTTGCTGTAGCTTTGAGTTGATACCCGTCCACTTCCGTCTTCGCCGTTGCTCATAGCGTCGGAAGAAGTGTAGGAGGCACGCTGACCCGCTCTGGAGTGCGTCCAGAGCCTCGTTTTTGTTGCAATAGCCCTGCCGCATCGCTGCTGCAGCATTCTTTGCTTTTGCACAATATGTGTTTTTGGATTCACTTTCTTCGTGGTTGAAGCGGCAGCGCTGCAGCACCTTGCAGAGAAGCACGTACTTGGTTGGTGAGCAAGTCCGCGATTCTCGAGAAGCTCTGCCGTCTTCCTAGGAAGCACTGCAGTGCAAAAATGGATGTAGAAAGAATCAGTCCGGAATCGGCCGAGAAGTGTTCCTGCAGCATGCAACAAAAACGAGGCTCAGATAACCAATCGGCTTTTACTTTTAAAGTTTCTTCTACGCGGCTTCAAGCATTATAGCTTTTTGCAGAGAAAACGAAACTTTATGCGCCGCGTAGATCCTAAGCTCTAGTTTTCATTGGGCAGAGTATGTCAACTATTCGACTCAGTATGGTCACATCAAATTAAATTGTGTATTGACAAACTACAGAGATAGGGAGACAGAGGTTCTATCAGATTATTTGTTCTTGCGCGAACCCGCTGGGTATGACGTTCAATCAACCGCGGGGACAAGCCACCTCTGGGTATCCTTGATGGCATTCATCTTTGTAGATGGCTTATTTTTCGGAGTCGCGAAAACACAGTTTGTCCGTTTCATCTATGGACTGCCAACCATAGCCTCGTTTTTGTTGCAATAGTGCTGCTGCAGCAGTTCTTTGCTTCTGCACAAGACGCGCTTCTGGATTC
The DNA here is from genome assembly GCA_023053575.1 of Branchinecta lynchi. Lineage (NCBI taxonomy): Eukaryota > Metazoa > Arthropoda > Branchiopoda > Anostraca > Branchinectidae > Branchinecta > Branchinecta lynchi. The sequence goes on from JAKZAP010000018.1 coordinate 19,583,889, forward strand.
ACTGCCTGCACGATTTCTTCTTGGTTGAAGCAGCACCTTGCAGGGAAGCACGGACTTGGTCGGTAAGCAAGTCCGCGATTCTCGAGAAGCGCTGCCGTCTTCCTCGGAAGCACTGCAGTGCAAAAACGAATGTATTAAGAATCAGCCCGGTGGACCTGCAGCGTGCAACAAAAACGAGGCTCATGTTAGATGCTTTGACTGAGTTGAATAACCACCCTTCTTCAATTTCTTCCAGGAGTCAGGGGCCGCTAGTGTCGCATGGAACACAAACTGCGAGCAACTTCTATGTTTCTCAGGGATTGGAATGCTGTCGATCAAAGTCGGGGAGTTCCCCTGTCACCAACAGAACTTCAGTGGATTCGTCGTTGGCTTCCACGGCTCCAAGCTCTTCTGCCTACAAGGCTACAGCATGACAACCCTTGATGTACCCCTATCAGCCCCCATGTATCAGTACATAGAGAGAGGGCTATTTTCTGAAGCCTTTGTCATCGCCTGCCAAGGCGTGACCGAGTTTGATTGGGTTGAACTAGCGCAGAAGTCTCTGGCGAGCCTGGATCTGGACGTAGCGCGGAAGGCCTGTCTGAAAATCAGGGATCTGCCCAAGTTGAAACTTATCCAAACTTTGCTGCACCATCGCAAGGATACGTCCTACTGCCTTGCAGAAATCTTGGCCCATGAAGGGAAGTTTCAGGACTCGGCCAAACTGTTCGCAAAAATTGGACGGCGTGACCTCGCTTGCGACCTGCTAACTAACATGAAGCTTTTTGACCTTGCTCAAGAGTATACGACGGAAGATTCGAAAGGCCAGATGTTAAAGGCCAAGGCAGTCTGGGCCGAAAACTCGAAAGACCCGCAAACGGCGGCCCAACTTCTGCTGGAGGCTGGGGAGACCAAAAAGGCCATAATTACCATGGCGGAAAATGGCCTAACTCAAATGCTGATTGACCTGGGCCGAACTTTGAACGCTAAGGATATGCTGAAGTTGGTAGCTGAAAAATTACAACATCTTGGGGAGATGAATGCTGTGACGGAAGTGCTAAAACGAGCCGAGGATTGGCAGTTCCTGGCGAAAATAATCGTACAGACGAACAATTGGAGTGAAGCGCTAAGCCTGCTTGAAACAAGGCCAAATCTGGTCGAAATCATTCTACCTCCATACGCGAGCTACTTGGCTTCTGAGGGAAAGATCGACAAAGCCCAAACTGCGCTAATTCAGGCCGGGAGGCCCACAGAGGCTAGAGTTCTGATCGAATCTCAGCTTGAAACAAATCTGGAAATGAAAAAATATAGTGACGTGGCGCATTGCTATTGGCTCCTAGCGCGGTGCTCCGGCTCAGTGGAAAGATTCAGGGAGTATTACGAGCGCTGCATACTTTTTCGTGCATATTTTTTGATCTGCGAATTTGTCCGCGAGCCTTTTACCTCGACTCTACCTGAGACACTGTTCAACGCAGCCAGACTGATTCTCATTATACTCGCTGATTACGAGTATCCAAAGTACAAAATCTCGAAAGTCACAACGCTGTTCACATTTTGCAAACAAGCTCACATCTTAGGAGCACATAAAACGGCAAACGAGCTACTCAAGCAGTTTGAAGTTCTTAGAATCGCACCCGAACTGAAGGACAGGGTTGCCAAGCTAATCATCAATCTAAAATCCAAGTCCCCGAAAGACTCGGATGCCCTTTTGCCCCTGTGCTTTCGCTGTTCGGCAAGCAACCCCATTTTAGGGTCTAGGGGTAACCGTTGTACTCACTGCCTTCACCCCTTCATCATTTCCTCTTGTACATATGATATCTTACCCTTGGTAGAGTTTGATCTAGACCCGAGCTTAACCCACCCTGAGGCGATGAACTTTTTAAAGATGGAACCGAAGAGGCAGGAAACAAACGGAAGTCCTATTAACCAAATCCAAGAGATTATTGATGATATTGATGACCCCTTCATGCCCCAGATTGCATCATTCCAGGGCCAAAGAGTTAGCGAGTACGTCCCTTTTGTTGCATCAAAGGAAGTTCTCCGATTACTCAAAGGACATGAAGTTGTAGTTTCAAAAGTTGGCGGGAAATTTCGATATTATAGGCTGATGCTGCCATCTATGTCCTTGTCTACATGCGAAGGATGCGGGCAGGTTGTGGAAACGGAGGAGTGGGAGGCGTATGTTTTGGAGCATAAGCGGTGCCCATTTTGTTTTTCGCAGCAGTAATTTCTGACCTTTCCGAGTCCAGTTCACACTATCTCAGTCTCGGTCAGCCTGGACAAAAAAAAATTTAACTTCCCTTGATCAAATAGGGTCGGGATCAGGGATTCGCGAAACACTCGAAGTGATGCATCACACTTCTGACACTTAACAGAAATTGCGAAGGTAGGACAACTATATTGACAATCATACGAGTATACCTGATTCAGCGCAATAAGACCTTTGCTTGCTCTGTAAGAGCTTGGTCAGACTCGGCTCAAATAGCGCCCTAATTGACAAAAAACAGAAAATCCCTAGGGGACATGAAATTTGATGAGCTTTGTGGCAGCTTGCGGAAAATGAGCAGACTGCAATCATGGGTCAATTAGGGTTCCTGCAACATAATTATACACTCTGTTTTACTCTAATTGATCTCCTGGATTTAAACGACAACATTTAGAATTAGTTTTATCTCGTTCTTTTTTCTACTTTTGCAACCCAAAAAGCCAGGAAATGCCAAGTGTGACCAAGCTCTAAGCAGTACACCGGAATCAATTTGACGATCCTAACATCAGGCTCCAGCTGGATAACGAATCCGGAAATATTTTTTGAGCATGGATTTGCAGTTGGATATCCTTCCAAGTGCCTAACGAATAAAAATCGAAGGGCAGTAAAAAAAAAAAATATCATCGTCGAATTTTGACTAATAGGCTACTTGTTGATGTGTATAACCAAGTGATCGCTATGAGCTGTTCGTAACATAGGTATACAAATTCTGCTACCTATCCTTAAAGCCAGCTGCCTCCACTCTTTTTGCGGGTCATTTCTTTGCAATTCCTGGTTTTATGAATGAAGGATATATTAAAAAAAACTAGAATCTTCAGTGCCCAAAGGCGAACCCATAAGGACTAATTACCCTCAAAATAAAACATCAACAACAACAAAAACTTCCGACAAAAATAAAAAAATAAAAAGGAAAGAAAGACTAGTTGGTGCTAAAGGCCACCTATTTGGTTGAAGAAAATAAAGCATCATTTGGCTGGTGGTTGGATCATCTATGAATGGGGCTGTACCGGCAATTTAGAACTTTACCGTGTGAAAACACTAGAACTAGCGTCTTAAACGACCACCTTTTCGTCCTGTCGCAGCGGGGCATCCGACGACGAGAGAATACCGGTCAGATTTTCTTCTGACAGTTGACTTGTCGAACTATTTGAAACCAATTTTATAAATTATGTTTTAAGCAACAAAGTTGAGGTTTGCGACACGAACACACTACTGAATTTTGGATACTTTTATACAGGAGTTCTGGTAGCTAAAATGTGTGAAAGATTGTCAGAACAGCATCAGTTTCATTAAGTCGAAATGTAGTTGTCAGTGTTATAGCACCATATTTAGTGCTATTTATTTTGTGTTTTCAAGAGTGTTTTTGAGTGTTCATCTACTACAACATACTGATCTCGTCTATGTCTCTGCAATACTTTTCCGTCCAGAAAGTGATAATATATTTGTAGAATGCAAACATTTCTAATGCACATCATTGTTGTAACAAAAAGACAAAATAAACATAAATACAGAATAAAACTGAATACTACTTCAGGAGGTGGTAGCTTCAAGAAGAGCTTTGGAAGATTTCGAGATGGAGCTCTTTGACTTGGGTCCGTCTTTAAAGGTGTAGAATGAGGGGCGATTCCCTACACTGTCCCATGTTTTGGAGGCAAACTCTGCTGTTGCCCGAATTTCCTTAAATTCTCCATTAGATCCTAGAATTCCACACACTGCTACAATGAGGCTCAGTATTGTCTGCAGAACAATCTAAAAACAAAATGAAAAGTCAACTACGGACTGGTTCCCCTTTTCTGCTAAGAAAGTATTTTTGTTCGTTTGTATGGCACTTGCCCGGCAAGTGCCATATAGCGATCGCAATTCTGTCCCTCCGTCGGTCCGGGTTTTGCTAGTTTGGGCACTTAAACATAAGCTAGTACGATGAAACTTAGCAGGCATATCAGGGACCTGAAAAGATTAAGTTAGAAGTAGTCACTTCCCAGATCCGACCATTGGAGGGGGAGGGGAGAGGAGGGAGGGATAATCCGGAATCTTTAGAAATTTACAACTTTTGACGGGTGACCGGATTATAATGAAACTTGTTATTTGGAAAGATCTCGTGTGGCAGACTTCAAGTCCGGACCCTATCCGATACTTGTGGGGAGGAGTTGGAATTTACGTGACACGCTTAATGTCGAGGGATCGGGTTGGAATTTGGTGGGAAGAACAAGCATAAGCCCTAGATACGTTCTTGACAACCAGATGATAGGGGCTCATTGGTGGAAGCTGAAGGAGGTTTCCCGGAATTCGGATAATCGTGAGTTAGGATAGTTCCAGATGTGCTAAGGACGATGGAACTTGGCAGGCACATTAATGACCCGACCAAATAGACTTAAGAATCCAACACAATGCCCCAGGAAGATTTCCGTTCCCAGATCCGACTATTTCGGGGTTAGTTAAGGGAAGGGGAATCCGGAAAGTAGGCTGACTTCCATAGTTTGCGAAAGGGTTGTCCGATTCGAGTGAAACTTAATGGGTGATAAGAACTGATGACCTAGATTTGCAAAACACGTGTCTAAACCGCATGCAGCCATGATTGAGGGAGTTGGAGGGGGTCCTGAAACTTTATGAAAAAACAAGCAAATGGGATGCAAGTTTGACAGTAGACTACCGAGTTTATTCGCCCTAGGTTAGTTATTTGGCGTCCGGACAGGATCCAGCCGCGGTAGGAGGAGGGTGAACCGGGAACCGGAAGTGTTCTCCACGGTAGGGGAGTTGGAGGGGGAGTCCCGGAATTGTGGCTCGTATAGGAGTCAAACGATTGGAGTGATTTGAATGAAATTTGGAAAGTAGAAAGATCATATTTCCTAGATGACATATTTTAGGGTCCAGACCGGACCCGTGCACAGTGGGGGAGGGGGGTCGGAGTTTTTCGAAAAATGCTCAGATTCGAGTGAAACTTGATAGGCAGTGAGAGAAGGTGCTACAAACGATCCACTTGCGGGTCCGAACCAGATTCGGCCACGGTAGAAAAAGTTTGAGGGGGGGGGGGTACCGGAAATAGTGAGGCACGTTTAGGGATCAAACGAGTGGATCTAAACTTGGAAGGTAGTCAAGTCATTTGCCATAGATGATGCGAGGCGATGCCAGAAATGCTCAGACGCGAGGCAAACCAGATTTCTTATAACACGATACTCAAGACAATCTGTTCAGGTCCCTGACATGTTTGCCAATTTTCATCGTCCTAGCACATCAGGAAGCACCGAACTCGCGGGATCACTAGAAACTCGACCCCCCAACACCCCCAAAGTGAGCGTATCCGTCCCGGTTATGTCAACCACGTATCTAGGACTTGTGCTTGTTCTTTTCGCCAAAGATCTCTCCAATATAAGCGTTTTCTCAGATTTCCAGTCCAACTCCCCCCAGTGTCAACGGATCCGGTCTGGATTTCAAACGGGACGCCTGAGACACGAGGTCCTTCCATATCTCAAGTTTCATTAAGATCCGATCACCCGTTCGTCAGTTAAAAATACGTCATTTTACCTAATTTTCTCGCATTCCCGCTCCCTCCACTCCCCCCTCCCCAACCCCGGTGGTTGAATCAGGGAAACGACTATTTATAATTTAATCTGGTCCGGTCTCTGATATGCCTGCCAAGTATCATCGTCCTAGCTTATCTGGAAGTGCCCGAACTAGCAAAACCGGGACAGACCGACCGGCCGACTGACGGACAGAAATTGCGATCGCTATATGGAACTTGGCCGAAGGGCAAGTACCATAGAAACCATCAACTGTTTTAACGAAAAATCGCGGCGCTTCGCGCAGACTCGCTTATTTTTTTACCGACTGGCCGGCAACATTGGGGGGGGGGGGCCTATAACTTTTTCATTTGTATAACTTTCGAACGGGTGATCGGATATTAATGAAACTTTATATTTGGGAAGACCTCGTATCTCAGATGTCCCATTTCAAATCCGGACCGGATCCGATGAATGTGGGGGGGGGGGAGTCGGAGGTGGGAACGGGAAATCTTGTGATACGCTTAGAGTGAAGCGATTGGGATGAAACCTGGTCGGAAGAACAAAGCCTAGATACATCAGTGACATAACCGGAGGGATTAGAACACTTGGGGGGGGGGGGGAGTTGGTGGGGGGGGGGTGTCGGCATTCCGGTGATCACGTTTTAAGGTACTTCCAGATGTGCCAGGATGATGATAATAGGCTTGAATATTAGAGACTTGACAAGATTTACTTAGGAATGGTCAGTTCCCCGATCCGAGAATGGTGGCTGGGAATGGAGGGACGGGGAATCCGGAATCTTCAGGCACGTATAACTTTCGAACTACTGATCGGATCTTAATGAAACTTGATATTTGGCAAGAACTCGTGTCTCAAATGTCCCAAATCAAGTCCGGACTGGATCCGATTAATGAGGGGGGGGGGGCGATTGGAGGGGAGAAGCGGGTATATTGGGACACGGGTAGAGTGGAGCGAAGGGGATGCAATTTGGTGGTAGGAACAAGCACAAGCCGTAGAAACAACAGTGACAGAACCGGACCGGATTCGGGCACTGTGGGGGGAGGGGGGATTTCGGGAAAATTGGAGACTAGACAAGATTTGATTAAAGATTATCACTTCCCAGGTCCGACTATCCCTGTAGCCTACTCATCTTAGCCACAAAGTACAAAGAATACTTCTAAGCAAAATATACATTTTCGTAATCCCCATCATGATCGGTTTTGCCTCAAGGGTTTTGCTTAGAAATTAATATCTAGCTCCCTTGACGTGCGCATCTTAACAGCAAAGTGAAAAAAAAAGACTTTTGACCAAACAGTACATTTCATGATCACCGAGGGCCCATGGTCTTTGTACCACAAGGGTTTTCCTTAAAAATGAATTTGTAACATCCTTAAAGTGCGCATCTTAACCAAAAAAAATAAAAAAATTCAAATATACTTTTGACCAAACAATATATATAAGTTCCCTTCCCCGAAGTTGAACCAGAGGATTGACAGCTTGACGAGGACCCTTGCCAAGAAAGACCGAAATATCGCTGATGAAGAATCATAGCGGATACGCGCTGACGTATCCGTTGTAAACATTGTTTGAATAAATGTTTGAAAGTCAGCTTGGGCTCAAAGAATATTTATCTACGAAGTACGGAACTTTCACAGCCCAAACATGCAGAGATTACAGGTTTGTTTCCTTCTCCGAAGTTGAAACCAGAGGATTGACAGCCTGACGAGGACCCTTGCCAAGAAGGGCCGAAATATCGCTTATGAAGAATCTTAGCTGATGTATCCGTTGAAAACATTGCTGGAATAAATGCCAAGAAGGGCCGAAATATCGCTGATGAAGCATCACAGCTGACGTATCCGTTGTAAACATTGTTTGAATAAATATATATTTGTGATCCTGAAGGGCCGATGATCGTTTTTAGCTCAAGGGTTTTGATTACAGATGAATTTCTAGCGCCTTTAAAGTGCACATGATCATAGCCAAGTGCAAAATCAAATACTTTTTACCAAATGGTACATTCTCGTGATTCCCAAGGGCACATGATCATTCTTATCTCAAGGGTTTTGCTTACAAAGGATCACAACAAACTCACGAATTGGCAAATTCCTGCTTTCATCCTCTTACCCAGCCACAAGCTTTACAAATTCATCGAACCCTGTAACTAATGTTTTGCCAGCATATCATGTTAAACTTTTGACATTAAGGTGAGAGGGGGGGGGGGAATAAAGAAATACCATCATTCGCAGACAAACTTACACAGCAGAGAGGTTGGGTCTTGGACCATGAGAAAAAGGATAAAATTAGGGCCATTTTCCCATAATTTGCAGCATAACATTTGGAGAGTGTTGGACCTCGGTAGTGTGCTTGAAATACGAGACCAAATACATGCATGTCTGCAGACATGACTTTTGAAACTCAGGGAACCTTTCTCTGTAAGGTGAAGGCTAAACCCTAGGTGAAACGGTGACTCATGCCCTCCCAAGATGATAGCCGAGTGCCAAGTTCATGTACTCTCATCCTGGATTCTTACATCTCCCTTGCTTTGGTTACTAGCTTTGACAGTATGGAGATACAAGTAATCAACAAGAAACAACACAAAGAAAAGAAGAAGACCTTACATCTACAGGTAATGCTTCAAATTCGTGTTGTGTTAGCCTCAAGTATGACCGGTCTGAAAAAAAAGGGTGGGAACAGGAAGTTGAAAAACACCAGCACCAGAGCTTTAGTCTAGAATGGCATTAACAGTAATACAAGACCAAAGCTACAACAACAACATTTTGCTATATGGCCTGCTTCTATCTGACTATTTTAGTGGTTTGCATACTATGCTTACAAGCCCCTATGTAACTCCATGGCAGAGCAGTGATGGTGTAAGCTGGAAGTTTGTGGGTTCAAATTCTGCCTGAGGAGCACTGGAAACCTCTAGCCCTGACCTACTCCACTATTAAGAACTTCTGATTGGTTTATTTCTGAGCTTTGCTCAAATCATCACAGTTATATTTAAAAATGCAAAACGGATATGTCATCTACATTTTAAACTAACATGTACATTTTGCATTTTCAAATAATATCCGCAGTCAGCTTCGGCTGAAGGCATATCCATCAAACTCATCTTATGTTGGGAGTATCCAGCATTTGTAATAGTGTATCCAGCATTAGGCATAGTGTATGGCAAATGCAGTTTATCTATCTACAGACATACCCAGCGTTTGATGGCATTTGGCACAGGGTATCTAAAAATCAAGGGTAAACTGTCAAGAACATCCCAGCAAAGAAGATTTAAGATCCCAAGTAGGAAATAGGTCAGTCTAGTACACTAGCCCCATTTCAGGCACGGTGCTCAAACGTCTAGCACCATGCCTGGGTGCTAGACGTTCAAGCACTGTACCTTGGATTTCATGTATGGTGCATGGATTTCAGTATACAGTGCATACAGAAAAAACACAGTTTCTGTCGTCACAACTGAGTACCGGCTCGGACAGGGCTGAAATTACTACTATGAATTAAAGAAATCAAAGACAATCCTTTATATATTTTTCACAACAAAAACAAAAGGGCTCTAATGATGATGGAGATGAAAAACCTAACAGCACCCTATCTATTTTCCATGTATTTTCCCTATCTATCCCCCAAGAGCCAATATTCTGGTTGGATGCTAGGTAGAAAAAGCTGAGGCACAGGACACTTTGCATGCAAAACCCTTGACTATGTAGAAAAGGAAATGAGGTTTTTCACATCTGCAATCAGCCGAGCCCTTTTGTTTTTGTTGTGAAAAATATATAAAGGATTGTCTTTGATTTCTCTAATTCATGGTAGTAATTTCCGCCCTGTCCGAGCTGGTGCTCAGTTGTTATGACAGAAACTGTGTTTTTGATGCATGCACTGTATACTGAAATCCATGCACCATACATGAAATCAAAGGTACAGTGCTTGAACGTCTAGCACCCAGGCATGGTGCTAGATGTTTGAGCACCGTGCCTGAAAAGGGGCTAGTGTACTAGACTGAAATAGGTTATTTCCGATGTTTTAAGACACCCAATTCCTGATTTCAGATAAAGATTTAAGCCATTTAAGGTGACATTACTTAGGCTAATTGCTTGCATATTCTACCCAATGCTGAAAGAATACAATGCATCTGACTTGCATACCCTAGACTAAGAAATCAGACAGCTGCTGGATAAGTAAAGCTTCCTTAGGCTTACCCCAAGTTGGTGCTTGGCTGGGGAGTAGGGTTTTCAGTTTCAGTTTGCAATTTTCATCTCATAAGATATCAGACAAATCATAATCATTAAGCTTTAGATTAACTACTTACGCTGGGCAGCTGAATATGCAGAATGAAGCAGGCTTAAAAGCCCCACAGTTGTCAACACTGTACTCAAACTAATCATTGTTTATCTAATCAATACAACCCGTGTGCTACAAAAACTTTATAAGTGACGCTCTTGGTATTCGGAGTTGGAAGTTGGTCTTAATCATATCCCTATTCGCCAAGAATCTACGCTAAGTTTAATGATGAAGTCTTGATAAAAAAGAGCTGTATGAGCCTGAAATTATTTTATTATAGCTAAGCGATCTTTAAATTTTTTTATCTTGACAATAATATATTCTTGATTTTACTGGGATCTCGTGAATTAGGGACTTCAAATTTCTTGGAAACAGAATCATCAACAAAGCATCACGCACGAACATTCAACTACAACAGCAAACAGGACGTGTCAGTAAATACTGTAAACTGGGATTCGGATTTTGATCCTTCATTCTTATTTTGAACGTAAACCCTAATTTCTTTCTTGAAAATGGTTGCATCACAGCGAATGAAGGTTGCCAATGAGAAGGCTAGCAAGCTTGTCACACAAAGAGGACAGGTTCCTAAATCCTTGGTAAGTCAAAGATAAGCACGTCTTGTAAAGATGGTGTACAACAATTTGCTACAGGCTGCTGCCCTCGAAATAACTAACTTTCCTACTAAACTTAAGCTACTTTTGATTTGAGTCCTTCTTGTTACTGCCTTGTCAAGTTCAAAGCCATTTTGTTTAGCATTGTCAGGTGAACGAGTCAATAGACAAGGGCTGAAAATTAAAGGCAGTCGAGAAATCTGTGTCGGACAATGGTCGGACAGGGCACTGACAATTGTCAGCTGGCATGACAAATAAAACAGCATTATGCAGATTAGGCAGTTAAATTAAACAGCATTTGGCTGACTGGACCGAGGCAAGGCTAATTGAGTATGGCTTAAAATAAAAAAGGAAATCTCAGTGTATTCCTGAGCTAAATTAGGGTAGCCACAAAAAGCACTACTGTCAGTAGCGCCAATTTGCCTATTTCTTGTAATGAAAAATGAATTGCTGGGAATTTATTATTGTTGGAATCGTCCGATTCCGTTTCTCGCCTTATTTGAATTTTCAGTGCTTTTCCCGTTAATAACGCCATCTGCCAGTGTTGGGTAAAGCTAACAGTATTACATTTTGATAGAAGTGCTACCAGTTCAGTTGGTAGACAGGCTTCAACCAGATTAATCGCTTGTAATATTTAAAGTGGATTTGCTGTGATTTTAACAGTTCCTAACTACAATTATTGCTGACATTGTACATCTGTAAATACTCGTTGTTACAATAAACATTATTTAATGTTGGACTGGAGGAAGTGGCGTACCAGAGAGGTTTTCCCAACAGTTAAATTTTTTTTTAATTTTTTTTTAGTATAAACAGCTGATAAAATTTTTCAAATATACCAATGTATTCAGGAGAAAATCATTGATTTAATAAGGCTTGCAGTAATATGTGCTTATATTATCATTAAATAATTGCATGTAATCTAAGGTTTAAAAAAAAGGTTAGGTTAGGTTCCCTAGAAGAATTTATTGATACCTAGGACTGAATATCTGTAAATGGCTACACCAGTAAATAGCTGGCTCTTCGAACATGAGGATCATATTCCCACTTTCTCCTATAATCCTCGGTCATCTGCTCCCAATGAAAAAAATAACACCCAGTTTCAATAAAAATTACAAGATAAAATGACGGGCATTCAGTAAGCAGAATATGACTACTTTCAACAGTTTTTAACTATGGGACATTCTCGCGTGGATGGCTGTAGAGCTGAACGGTTGATCCTGTCCACAGGAGTATGAGAACATTGATTGGGGGTTGGAACAGCTGAGGAAGATGGGTTGCCCTCAGAGAGGTATTGAATGGGAGCCATCCATCAAGCTGGATGGCCCGTTCACCTGTACATCTGTACATGCAAAGTTGACAAAAAGATTGAGGGCATTCACACAAGAATATCCGCAAAGCTCGAAAATATCCCCTTAGGTAATTCAATCTCTTTCATCATTGGTAGGAAGTGTTTTGCAAAATTTAGATAAACAGAGCCAGTCAGCTAGAGCACATTGACAGAAAAGATACCCAACGTCCCAGCCTCCAATGTATTTAACTTTGAAACTGGCCTAAGAAATGTAAAAGGAAATTTCTTTGTAGAAAAACTGAATAAGAACCTACAGGAGGGGTATCCAACCTTGAATTTATATGATGTCGAAACTTGGCCTGAAAACCTTAAATTTTGGTCTAGTATGAAACAGATCCCAGTTCACTCAGGGTTTCCTTCTTGACAGTTAGGACTTTGTTAGGACTGCATTGAAATTTCCTAACAACCTTTTTAGGCCAGGTTCTAGGTTATGTAAATTTGAGGTTGGATATCCCTCCTGTAGGACTGTAGAATTATTTCTGCAATTATTTTCTGGCCAAGTCCAAGGTTATGGTAGGTTGGGTACCTCTCCTGTACTTTGTTCTTCTGATTTCTTCCCTTCTTGGCAATGTCCCTTTTCTGACTGTTTCTGGAGAAACGAACCTGCGATGACTCAGTGATTGCAGGTCTGTAGGATTTTCTTATACGTCAATTCTCCCTTAAAACAAGCAGTTCATTCAATCTACCACACATCCCTAATAGTGGGACACCCTGCAGCTGATCCAAAATACCCTATATGCCGTAATTTTGGAAGGCTAGCCTAAGATTTGAAAAGTAGTACAGATTGATAAAAACTCACTAGGAAGTTTGTATTGTGAAGTAACAAAACATTTTCTCATGAATGCCGTTGTTCAACAGGATAAGCTGTCAGGATATGCATTATCTTGTAGGTGCCATCCTTCTCAGAGTTATTTTATGTGAATAGATGATGTCAGAGATGAGCTCGAGACCTGATGATTGTTCAGTGACGCATGAGTAGCAATGTTGAAAAAAATACACATCTGCCACAGAGCTCTTGTAGCTCATTAATTATTGTTCATCCTGTGACACTTTTGTAAGGACAGCAGCTCCTGTTGAGCTCAATAGCTATCAGCTCAGAAATATCCCCAAAGACTGCTAAAGTAAACCTTCTTCTTCCATTCAGTTATTAAACTTTAATTATCACTAAATCAGTACAAACAATTTGCTAATATTGACTTTAATATGGTGCAGTATGTACTGCGTATGGACGGACAAACTCTCCACAGAAGTTATTTTAGAACCAGTAAATACTGTCATGATCTTCTGATTGTAAGAAAGTTTGCTTGGATAGTAAAAAAGCTAATGCTCAGTGCTCCAATAGAGTTTTTATGAAGAGCTTATCCAGCCAGACGCGTCACAAAACAAATTATTTGAATATGAGTCGGTAGTCACCTTGAAACAGAAAACCCTTCCTTCCTGCGAAGTCTTTGTGTATTGGAAGTTGATAAATAAGGTTTATTTTGGCAGGCTTTCTCTGAATCAAAACACTTCTGGTGATTTTCAAACAAATCTTGATATTTTTTAGTAGTTAAGCCCATTCGTCATAGGGTATCCCAAAGTCAGAGATTTCTGGTGGGCTGGGTTGCTTAAGATAATGTAAAGAGATCCTGAGCCTAATAGTAGCTTCACTTTGCAACAAGCCTAGTCCAGTAACACTAACCTATAGATCTGCATCTGTTCTTTGTAAAAACAATAATGTCAGAATTTAGATGTGTAAGTGGTGAGGCATTACAGTTGAAAAAACTTAAAGCTCTTGCTTATTTTGCCTGTGGGACCTAGCTCCCTTATGGAATTATAAGCTTTTGAAATCCCCATCTTTCTCCATTGTTTCGTTTTGTGCCTAGAAATTTTAGTGTATTTTCGTCCGTGCTCAGTTTCGCCCTGTAACAGAGCGTTAAGTTTGTCAGAATGGTCAGCGGTCGCCAACAACTCGTTCACACACAAGGATATGAGAATCTTCTGTTTTCGACTAATTTTATTTGCTTAGTTTTCGTAATTTTTTGCCACAGCACGTTTAGTTTTCAAATGTTTTGCGCCCAGCCACCGCGTTCGGACAGCAGGAAGGCTGCAGAGGCGTCAAGCGCTAAGAAGAAAATCGCGAAATTCAGATGGAAAGAAATGGCATTTTCGAGAAAGTTTTTTTTTTATCCATTTCATAGTGAAAAGATCATTTCTAGTAGGAGTTGTGCTGTACGTCAGCCTGAACTGACTGTAAACCATGTTTGGTGTTGCCTGTATCCGCTGCTCAGCAACATCAAACCCAAACGGCTATTGCCAGTGTTTACAAACTCCATGGTTTCTTGAAGCTCTAGACTAATAATTTCATCTGTTGCAGAAATCCAATGAAGAGGGGGCCCCAGTTGGACCATGGCTCCTTGCCCTTTTCATCTTTGTTGTGTGTGGATCAGGTAAGTGTATTGCCTTTGTTAGCTAGCCTAAATATCCAGGTGACTTTTCCGGTTAGTCTTATTGCCAGCATGTATTATGCTAATAAAGCTTTCAGAGTTCATTCTGTTCCATGGGCTGGTGAATTTGGCAGGCAGTTAGCATATTTTGTGTGTTCTTGCAGTACAGGTTCTGGTGAATGGGTGTGCCTGGGACTTTTTGATTCTGTGAAAAATTTATTGTCTTAGAAAACTTAGGGTAGGAACAGCAACCTATAGCCTAAACTCGTACTCAGTCAATAATATCTGTCTTTTAGGTCAGAAAACAGCCAGATTCCTTACTTAAATTACTTACTTACTTACTATTCTGATTCTTTCTGCACCTACTTTTCAACTTGCTCCCATGAAAACTAGCCTTTGTGTGATGAGCTAGTTGTTTAATAAGTTAATTGAGATCCTTCCATTGTCGTGTGCGTAAATGTCAATGTTTGTTTATATACCATTTATTGAAGAGCAAGTAAATAAACGATCTTTTTTTTTCCAGCCATCTTCCAGATTATCCAGAGCATTCGAGCGGCCTAACCTCACATGACAAACGTTATGGTTCTTTTGGAAATTATTGTTGCTGGTTTCTACCATTCCGTTAAATATTTGGTTGGTGCTCATCTACATACTGACATGTCGATTTTTGTTAATATTTATTATTTTTGACCTTTTTGCCTTACTTTTGAGGTGCACAAGTGAAACTTAGAATAGCGTTTTGAACGTTGGTACTGGAGAATATATTTTCTGGATAAGATGTGTTTTGTTTTATATCTTAGGCTCCTGTTCTGTGGTTACCCAACGCATTGTAATGAGCAAACTCTTTTATTGGATTCCATCTTCACACTGAAGGGTGTTTACTAAAGTTGAAACTTGACAGTTAAGTGGTGGAGGTAAAAAAAAAAAAAAGTTTCGTTGGGATCCTTAAGTTCACAGATCCCGCTAAATGTTCTTTATCCCTATCAAACCCCAACCAGTCCGTCAGGTCTTTCTTTTATGTTTTTAAAATTTTGGTCCAGCCCGGATTACGACCAGAATCTAAGTTTTATTTTCAAATTCATAGAATATTCTTATTCAGTATGTTCTTTATCTAGATATACGCGAGCGTAGGTTCAGTCAGAGCATTTTGTTCTTCTGGATTTACGTCAAATTGCGGTCGTCTTATTTACCACGAAGCAGGTAGATCGATTTCTCTGTTGAAACAGATTGCCCATAACGTTGTTCGAACTGACGTCTTCGCCCGAATCCGGCAAAACTATGCACTCCTCAGAATGTTCGGTTTTCGACGGATTTCGTCCGTAGTATCAACCAAGAAAGACCGAAATTTAGGTGTTAGCCAGTTTTCCGTCCAAATATCGATCCAGCAGAAAAAAACGGAGCTACCGATCCAGCAGATCTTCCTGTGCATCGTAACGTGTTATACACGCTATTTGTTGGCGATTTTCAGCCAATGGGAGCACGCCTAGTCTGGACGGTTGTTGATATAACGCATCTTCAACACGCCATTTGGGCCACGACTTGTATTTTTGAAATAAACTCAATTGAACAACTCGTGAGCGGGTGATGACTTGAGCAGTTCCAGTAACCTATTATACGGACACAAACGCTTAGACTCAACGTGGCCTACGAACGTTTCATTTACATAAAGGTTATATGTCGCTCAACGCATAGACCGTGACAGGAGGAAAAGCAGAAAACTCCGCTGAAATTGTATTCCTGTTCAGCGGTTCCAAGCGGACTAATTTCTGTTGATCCCGCATGATTGATCAGCACTTATTGACAGACATAAGTTGCGTTTTTTTTTATGTAGTCTCGGCGTAGTTTCGCTTAAAAGCCGTATTATTTGTCCATTCCATATCCTGTAGTTTCAAACCTGAAACAGAGCTCAAACTACAAATTACCTCGCCGACGTAATTTGGTGTAGTTTGACTTTTCGGAAACAAGAACTCAATAAAACGCAAGTAAGACAAAACAAGATTCAAACTACAAACTTTGACGAAACAAAAGTGAATCCAGAAAAACGCAACTATAGTAGAATAGATCAACAGATTGACGAGTAGAAGATCTGAAATCTTCTTCCCAGGTAATGGAGGTTTTGCATATGCCTTAGTGGTAGAAAGTGAAAGTTAACCACTACCTCAATGATCGGACTTTTACTATGGGTTCGTTCCAGCTCCTCTCCGTAGTTACTTCGAAGTAACTACGTGTGACGTCACAAATTAACTACTACCTGGAACGATCGAAGTTACTACGGGACGAGGTAACGCATGTTTCTTGAATGCAAGAAGATATGGGGACTGCATGGGAAGGATGAATAGAAAAAAATTTTGTTTTTGGTGCATAGAACGACTTGATAATTATTTTGAAATAGATTCTCTATTCCGGTTTTGTCTTTTTGGTCGCTAAATCCTTATTTTCACATATAATTGTTTCCTAGCCAGAACCGCAACAGTCTTTCCCGTGCAAATTTTTCAGCACAATATTTAGTCCTTGTCAGAAATGGAACGCCCAAGATCCTCCAGAACCCAATGATGTCAAAGTGGTTAACAAGGTTCACTGAATAAATTTTTAGCTTCTTCTCCTGCAGCATTAAATAGTAATAGTAATATAAAGCAACAGAAAAGGCTTTCACCTCTAAATAACTGAGAAATTAAATAAATATTATTGCCATCTCAGTTACTGGCATTTGAAATTCATTCCTGCCACAGTCCATATTCAGTCACCAGACTGACCGGTAAACCGTCAGCTTAGGTTGACTAGAATTTTTTATTTTTTTTTTTGGGGGGGGGGGGGTTCAGCGAATCATATTTGACGAGAAGAAAGGCCCAATACGGCTGAAAATCTCACAATAATGTCCTGTTTACTCTAGCTATTACACCTTGTCTCACTTTGCTGCCCCGAGTTCACTTCTCAAGACGGCTCTTGGAAAGTGAAAGTGCTAAAGACGGTCGGGTACTATCTTTACAAAAAGTTACTTCGAAGTAACGATCTTCCTTGTGCTCCCCGTAACTTTTTGACAAGCTGGAACGGAGAAAGTGACTGAATAGTAACTATTTAGTAACTTTCGGGCCGAGCTGGAACGAACCCTATGTCTACACAAATGTTGATTATGAGACGATTGGGGGACTGACAGAAACTAATCCACTTGGGAGCGCTGAACTGGAATAAGGCGAATTGAGAAAGTCGAGTTGCACGCTACCTAGCTTTTAGAGTTTGTCCAGCTTTTAAACAAAGAAAGTGAGAAAGAACAGACGAAAAATATAAATAAAACAAGATGGTTTGCAACCAACTAAACGCGAAGTTTGACGATGATTTGGCAGAAGTGATCGGCCTAAATTTCAAGGAAGAGATCTTTTAACGACAGTCCAACCACTAGGGAGCGCTGTCTCGTTGTTCGTTTCCTGTTTTTCCACTGTTACGGTCTTTGGCTCAACGGTTTGAAACCAACTCGAGGATTGTAAAGCTTGATGCTGACAGAACGCGAATCTTTTTCGCTTTAGAATTGTGACGCGACACGAAGAAATTCGTCTTGGGTGTTGAAACGTCATGAATTTTGTAGCCTGTCTGCGCGGACTTCCTCCGTATGTGATTCGCGTTCTGTGGGCACCTACCTTCAGGAAGTTCTGTCCAGTTGTCCTCTGCATAACTGAGAGTCCGAGACTTAAGAAGGATAAATTAAGTCCATTTCAACTTTGAATAAGACTTTACGAATTCCGTTTTTGGAAATAGCAATGGTCAAACCAGATCTTTACTCAAACATTTTTTGCGTTCAATGAAAAATGACCAGTTAAAATTAATTTAGAAATTAAATATTAATAATAAGTTAAATTTGTTTGCATTTAACAAAAAATTTAGTCTTTACTAAATTTGGCATTCAGGAAACATTTAGCCAAAAATAGGCATAGAGAAATAAGATAATAAAAAAGAAAGAAAGCAGGGATCTTTTCAGAAATGCTTGTTCTCGGTTGTGGTGTGGGTGGGTGCTTACAGTCAGAGGGGTTACTAGCCAAAATGTTTGGGGGGACTCCCCCCCAAAACCCCAAAGGTCTTGAGAAAGAAAGAAACTCGTCGGACCCCCCCCCCCCCCCCCGATACGTGACGCCCCTGCTTGCAGTAGCGAAGTCGGACTAGTTGCAAGGAAAGGATAGTAGTTATCCACGAGGAGTATTGTTCTCGAAGGCCCTTGTAGAGCTAAACCTGAGAGTCTAGGACCGATGGTCGTATATCTCTGTTGAGAGACTAAAAAGAACTGCAGCCGTAGTGCACTTATTCCTTATATTTTTCGAATCACTCAACGTCCAATAAAACTAATAAACACGGTACAAAAATGCAGAAAATAGTTCCCCATCAGCGCTGTAACCTTCAAGCATGATGGTCCCTGTTTCATCCGAATACTGATAAGCTTGTAGAATCAGGCTGATGAGAAATCGATCTCATAATAATTTCAACTCAACAACTTGCAAATAGTGCATGCTGTAATTCATGACCTAAGATCCTAAGTAATCATGGATATACAATCTCATTCGATAAGATTCGTAATAATATAGATCTAACGTGACTATCATTCTACGCCTAAGCTGCTGGGCTGACTGACTGAACGAAAGCTAGACTCGACAGCTGCGTCCCTACACTGCAGAAACTGGCTGCTGCAGTCAGCAGCTTGCGTCGTCCCTCGCCATGTCTTGTGACAAGCTCGACATAAATACTATGGTGAATGAGTTACTTATTGTGTTGCGGGAAAACGCCCAAGTTGCTCTTCAGTCACCTTATATGTTTTTTCATTGATGGATTTTCAACATCTTTACATGCTTTGTACGAAACATTTCGATTGTTTTAACGTTCCCGGGCGGAACTGATAATGTGTAGAAAATACAGCCAGAACTGGTAAAAGTGCAGAAAATTCTACCGGTAAACCCGATCATCTTTCACACACGATCAACACTGTCACAAGGTTCGTAACATCTAACACAAGGATGCGCGCAACTTCAGTAGATAACAGAAACACTATTAACTGTACAAAAAACTTGTTTTATGGGCCTTTAATGCTCTGTCTTATAAAACATAACATTAAACACGGTTTGTAATGTTACTTTTAACGGAAAGAGAACACTTACAGGTCATCACGCAAATACTCTGAAATACTTTAAGATAATATCCTAAGCTTTGTCGGTCAAGACTGCATATCCTTGTGTTAGCTGTTGTCAGTTCTGACACTATAAGTTCTTACTTTTGTATACTGAACCTTGGTATTTATTGCGCTACCCAAAAGCGCGATGTATCTAAACAGAAACTACGAATTTGGACTTAATTTGGCATTAAAAACTGTTCTTTTTCGTAGACTGGATTCATTCGCGTTAGTGAAACATTCAGGCGCGATTTCACTATAGTTAGCCTTGAAAATTAGCAAAAAGTTCCAGCCCGCATTTAAGCCCATGTAGTTCTCGAATCTGCTTTGAAAATCCATCTCGTCTATTTAGGACGATTTCTATTCCTGCTACAGGAGGGGTATCCAACCTCGAATTTACACACCTCGAACTTGGCCTGAAAAAGGCTGAAAGGAAATTTCAATGCGGTTCTGACAAGGTCAGACCTAACTACCAAGATGGAAACCTCGAGTGACATAGGACCTGTTTTATAGTAGATAGAAATGTCCTTGTAAGGTCAAGTTCGAGGTCGTATAAATTCGAGGTAGGATACCCCTCCTGTAGTTCATATCTCTTAAAATGCAATCATGTATTCCTGCCGGTCTCTCCTTAATCCTTCCAAAGGATACCGATCTTACCACTACCTAATTCCAATTAAGCTAAAAATCACGATCTGTCTCAGTTCATTACATTGAAGCTCAAATTATCAGTGCACGATAGTTTCGTGAGGACAAGAATTATACTAATGCCGCACTCGCAATGGACTTCTCACGAATTTAGTAATAGTTTGCACAATCTAAGCTGAGACATCTGAATCGCAGCCAGAGTATTCCGAAGTCAAGCATTCTTGAACATTGTCGAGCTTGCAAGATTCATTTTTGAGTTTACTAAACTCGTCGTGAGACATCAGAGCGGAGCTAGCGGACGGACGGCGGCTGACGTCGGACGGCGACTCGCTGCGGCGACGATCGCTCAGAGCGCCGCCGTGAATGTATGTGGTCCACTCCTGAGCTTCCGGGTCCAGATACTCGAGCGTATCAAGGAAATGTTTACCTAGACAAAGATGAGAATGATTCTAAATGGGATGTAAGGGGTGAACGTGGAGAGCAAAGTGAATTGAGGCAAAGGAGATGGTAACGGCGATCCATTCCTTAACCAGCTGACACTCGTGACCCGAGTCAAACTGCGTAATAGACTATGCCGGCGCAAACGGGCACGGGGAAAGCCTGACCGTTGATTAACAGGCGGCAGGACGGTGCGCGTGAAGCCTCACAAAGTAAAAAAAAAAGAAAAATAATACATCTCAAAATAGTAGTATGAAGTTGTACGAAAGAAAGCATGCAGTACTAACTAATGCTACTATATGCTTCTATGTCTAGACTGGATTATACTATAGCCAGGCAGGATGCTACTGGATACTACATACTACTGCTTAAGATTGGCCCAGTCTGAGGCACATTAAAGGATAGTATTAATATACTATTACATATCAATACATGCAACTCTTTCGTTCAACTATCACACAACTACACAGTCCACAAATTTTTCATCGGGTTTTGTTTTCTGTTTCTGAATAACCTAAGGGCGATCTCCTGGATTCCCTTTCCGAAAAGCAAGCGAGAATCCGCCGAGCGCAAGAACAAAAAGTCTCAGTTACACCTTTACAACTTCTCTCTGACTTGCCCGAATCACTTTCCACTCGCGAAGTGGATTCGCTTTCCAAGTGCTGGCGGAAACTAGCAGAGCGACAGAACAGCTTCAGAAAGCGAAGCGGCTTTTAGCCGAAGTCGCAAGAACAGCTGGCACATAAAGCACCCGGAGCTTTCATGACCCCAGAACCGCCCTCTACTTTGTCGCTCAGTCACTTGGGCTTTCGTTTCCTCAACAGTTTCCCTTTTTTTTCAACAAGCTGCTCTGTTGCTTGCTCATATGTTTTTTTCTCACATACTCATCTCCAATTGCTCGCACAGTAGCGGCTTTCCTTTTCACAAGACCAGCCTAGTCAGTAAAGGTCTCTGTTTATCCTTGTTAATCGTTTTAGATTCCCTAGAGAATGCTCGCTAGGTTTATAAGCCGTTTCCGGACCCACCAGTGTCTGGTTTTACCTCACCAGTGCGGGCTGAGAACACAGGGAGGGATTCCTGGTCTGGAGCACAGGAACTTAAATAGGCTATCTGAGTCATACACAAATCCTCAATTTTTGGTCATGGTACTCCAACGTATGAGTACCTCTGCTAATACACCGGGGCACCATGCCCTGCAGAAAGAACATGGTACCCCCATATAAATCTTTTGAATTGAGAATCTGAAATGGAAAGTTGTTTTCCAAACAGTACCATACACTGTACCAAAAAATCTTGCAGCATTTGCCACTGGGATTAATCTAGTCTCTACTGAGATAAGATTTTCTCTAATTAGGATTCATCTTCTCTGATAAGATTTATCCCAGTAGCAAATACTGCAGTTAACTTTAATCCTTACTCGGAGAAACTTTTGACAGTGTATGGGGGTACCAAGCACTTGCTGCAGAGCATGGTGCCCAATGTGCGAGCATCGGTGCTCATCCGTTGGGGCATTCCTTGATACTGGAGCACCACTCCCGAAAATAAACGATTTGTGTATGACTGATGGGCTACTCGCCGAAAACCTTTATTTCCCATCAAGTTTATTATATTTCAGCTGGATCTGGAAATATTTGCTCTTAATCTCTGCTTCTTCTTTCAAATTTTGCATTTGTTGCTTATCGGCGAATAATTTCATCAACAAGATGGCGTTCAAAGTAAATAGCGTATCCCCGATGGAAGAAGAAGCATATTTTAAAACTAAAATACAAAATTAGGATTCCAATTTGCTGTTTGTGCCAAAAGAAAGATGAACAATTGCTGTTTGCAATAGTCAGAGTTTCCTGAGTTGTCCAAACCCATTCCCGATCGAAAGGTTGATTGTTTCGGGAGCGGAAAAAGCCCTATAGACAACTCAAGGTACCCCAATGTCAGAGTGATCGGGTTCATCAGCTTGGCGATAACTCTCATAACCTATCAGGTTCCCTTGCTCCTAATTCATTCTCACCTGAGAATCCTCCGACGGCAAATAATTTCCCATTAATCACAGCAACGCCAATATTGGCCCGACATGAAGTCATATTGGGCCCAGGGCCCCAGGTTCGGGTCTCAAAATCGAATACTTCTGTAGAGCAGAGAGTCTGCTGACCATCAGATCCTCCGATCACCCACAACTTGTCTGCAAGAAAAATAAGAATTAGGATATCCGACTAGATATTTTTTTATTTATTATAAGCCCACTAGACAGTGGCTCGGGAGGTAGGTGTGTTTGCCCCCTTTCTGGGGAGGTTGGGGATGGGCTGGACCGTTTTTTGAATAGTTGACAAAGTTTGGTGAACTGGAGGGATACATTTTTTCGAGGGGGTGTACCGCTGCTCCGTGGTATTTTGGGGACTACTTCGAAAGACTCAATTACTGCGTTATGTTGTTTTATAGGAAAGGCGTGGAGGCGCGGAAGGCAGCAATGTTGTCCTAAAGATGTTATTGTTTTTCTTTTTGGTTTGTAGTTGTGTATATGGTCACTGGCTTTTAAATACACACATATATATATATATATATATACATTAAAAAAGAGGAAAACGATGGGAAAAAGAAAATATAAATAACATATCAACGAACTAAAAGAAGCAAACATCTTGACCTCGATGTATGCGACCGTCTACACGCTCGCCGCTCAATTTCTAGTAGGCTTCCAACTGGATCAGTAACATTGAAATAACGCATAATACTTGTGTTACTATGATGGGCAAGTAAGTACAGAAAATATTTACAAAACTTAAAATACGTCTTCGTTAAGCGCGACAGGTCATTTGGAGACAGTAGGTCGCTCACCCCGGATAAACATGTAATGTGGGAAGCTTCCCACGTCTCTCTTCCAAATTTACCGCGATTAGGTACAACAGATACTAAGCAATTCGGATGGTATCAGCCATCTGTCCACATGATAATCTTCTAGTTGATAGAAGCTTATTCGAAAACCGAGCACCCAGGTACGTAAAAGACTCAACGGGGCTAAGAACTGTTGAGCCAAAGTGATTTCTACAGGACAATCACAATTAAATGCCATAAACTCGGCAGCCATATAGGCGGCTGCCGCTGTGAATCAGTGCTTAGCTTGGAATCAAGGTTGCCTGATTCAAAGGTTCTCAACTAGTGGTACGCGTACCCGAAGGGGTACAAGAGACCCTCGCAAGGGGTACGAGAAGGTCCCAGAATCAAGTTCATTTGTAGCTTTAATATCCCGTCTCAGTTGTTTTCTAGATACTGTCATAAAGATCAGATACCCCACCGTAAGCTTTTTCAGATGCACATTTGTGCCCATTCGACAAAAATACTGTCTTTTCGACGTTCTGATCGTGGTGAAATAGTGAAACAACGATTCGTCAAAAAGGGGCAGCCTACGCAACGTGTTCGAACCTTGGTCAGGGGTACGCGGTATGGACAGGGTTGGGAACAACCGGTCTAACACATTCATTTCTCGGCCGCTTCTGGGCTGATTCTTGCTACATTCATTTTTGCACTGCCTTGCTTCCGACGAAGAAGGCAGCGCTTCTCCAGAATAGCAGACTTGCTTACCAAACAAGCCTGTGCTTCCCTGTGCTTCAACCAAGAAGAAATCTTGCAGCCCGTGGCCAGTGAATCCAATATTGCAAAAGAAACGAGACATAGCTGTTTTGTCAAAATGGGAAATAGGAAGACGAGTCAAGTTGGCAAAAGGACCTCAAGCGTGCAGAAGTACAGCTCAAAATAATAGTAGTTTAAATTGACGCTAACATGAGCGGAATCAGGAGTGAACAAAGGGACCAATTGTCCCGGTTCGCATGGTGGGGCGGGGTACTTTGTACCCAGAAACCTAGTAGGGTTTCATCTCTATTAGTTTTAGGACAGTTCGCTACGGGTCCTAAATTCAAGTCGATATTAGGGTCTGAGAACCATGACTCTGACCTGCTTTTCTAGCTATAAGTCAACGCTGTTGAAAAACAGAAGAACCGTTAAAAAGCTCCTCTATGTTATGGAGTCTTCTCTAAATTAGGTCTCAAAAAAGGGTCCTCATGATTATTAACGGGGAGGGTAAAGTGCCCTACAGTTACCTACTAAAAAGGTTCAAGGTGGCTACCCTGGAAGAAAGATGAACCCGCCTTAGCATCGCTTTCGGTATTAAAACCCAATCTGTTCCCCGATTACGTAATATTCTCCCACCCCCTATTCTCCTACACGTATTATTCCCCCTAGCGAGAGAAACCCAGAAAATCCCCAAACTAGCCCCTCTTCATGAAAAATACAGAAGGAGTTTTGTTCCAGCATTTGTTGAGTTGTACAATAACCGATAAGTTAGTCCTTTCCAGTTTGTATTTTTCCTTCGTGACATTTAGACTATGGAGCGTTATGTTATTCATCATTTTGTATGACGAAAAGGTCAAATTCGGCGGTAAAGCTGTGACAGCTGCTTTTGAAAAAATAAAATTCTATTCTGTAAATGAGGGACTTGCAACTCACCATTATAATAGGCAAGACCACAGCCCCTTCTGGCTGTAATGAGCGGAGGTAGAAACTCCCAGACGTTCTTCTCTGGGTCGTAGATTTCAACGGAATTCAAGCAGTTCCAGGCGTCGCAGCCACCTACGGCAATGACTCGGTTTCTGCACGACGTAACGCCGGCCTGATAACGACCTGGAAAAAAAAATCGTCTTAAAGCCAGGCTTCAACTTCCAGATTTTTCTTCCAGATGCCGGACAGCCGTTTTCGTCGAGACGGAAACGTCTGGAAGTCCGAGGAGCTGGACACCCCAGATTCCGGATGTTGGAAGGTGCCATAGAGGCAACCTGTTCGAGAGACATGACAAATATGCAAATGGAGGAAGAAAAGGGAAAGTGATTGAAAGTTGTGATTGGGATGCAAGAGATATTTGAAATGTAGAGGGGGACATCTGAGAAATGTTGAAGAATAGGAAAACTAGCTGTCATCCTTATTATGAAAATCTGGAAGGGTTGGCTTAATACTCTTGATGACTATCTCTCCTCGCCCAATGCAAAATCTCCGGCCTCTCTGGGTAGCTAGCGGAAGAAAGGAAGAAGTGGTGTCACAGCTGGTCCCAAAGATCGCGGTGATTGATTCACACAGGATTTGAGTCGTACGGACATGCTTTCTCCTTCTTCCTGAGGATCACTGGCGTGTTTTGGAGTTAGTTATACAGAGTATTATGCGGAAGCCCGGACGTCTGGGAATCTGGAAGGTGAAGCCTGGCTTTTAAACGATTCTGTCTCATGCGAGGAGTCGATCCGGATTGCCCCACTGAGGAATAAAGCCAGACTGCGCCATACAGATTACCAGATATCCGGGTCTTCGTAACGTCAAGCCAACTCTTCCGGATATTGTACAAATGATGATTGATAATTTCGCTCATTTCTTGCTCCCTGTCGCAAACTCTTAAATCAGTCTCCCTTTTCCCCTCCCACATCCATTTACATATTTATTTTGTCTCCTAAATGTGTCGCCTCTATACGGCTCTACTTCCAGGCAGGGGCGTCACGGCTGGGGGGAAGGGGGGGGGAAAGGTATCGTCCCAAAAAAAAATGCCGAGTCGGCTCGAAGCGCCACGATTTTTTTTTTTAAACAGTCAGTTTCTCGTAAAGATAGTCGATTTTTTTCTTAAAAATAATAGTTTTTCTTAAAAGTCGGCCGATTTTTTGTCAACACAATCGTTTTTCTCAATAATAGTCATTTTTTTCTACAAAAACAGTCGGTAAAAATGACCAGCCAGTCGGTAAATATCTTGCCCCTCCCCCCAACATTTTGGCTAGTAACGCGTCTGCTTCCAGGTTTCGGAATCTGGAGAGTCCAACCACTGGACTTCCAGACGTTTTGGTCTAGCTGAATCTTCCAGATCCTAATACATAGATGGTGCCATCTGTGTATTATTATTAATTTCCATGACATGGGGATGTGAACTGGTTGAACGAATTTGCCTTCGGGCGGGATCACTGTTCCTATGGCCGGCTTCTACCAGAGTATTGTAGTGGTTTGCGAACTCTGTTCACAAGCCCCTCGGTAGCTCAGTTGGTAGAGCGACTGCCTTGTAAGCAGAGGGTCCTTGGTTAAAATCCCGGCTGAGGAGCATTTATGTCTATCAGTTCACTAGGCTACTTATAAAATCTTTTAGATCCACCGAAAATTTTCTGTACCTGCGAAGATTTTAGGGACTTTTAACGACCCCCTTAGCTGTCACCTGCTTATTTCAATCAATCAATCAATCAATTTATTTTGCCAATATCATTATAAGATAGTTTGGACGCGTCACAAAGAAGACAATGATACAAAACACACAACATGCACAATTGAGATTAAGCAGAAATAATGACAGTTATAAATAAATAAACTAAATCAAAAATATATTTACAATTACTCAGATTTTATATTTACAATTTAATTCAGTCAGCAGTCAATTTCTCTGAGCTTGTTTTCATTAATATTCTGAACGAAATAAGGCACAAACGACTTCTCATAGCGGCTTGTCCTGCAAGGAGGCGTTTGTAGCTGCTCCACTTCACTCAGCTTTGATTTGAGTCTTGTATTTGGGCGACTTTTTGTAACTATTTTGTCCGTGAAGTCTGGCAGAATGCTTCGGTGTAACGGGGAAGCAAGACATTTCTTGCCAAAGTCCATCAGTAGGCAGTGCCTGCGGCTGGAAAGCGTTTGCAGTCTTAGCGTTTCTAGACTTGACTCGTAGTCGTTATACTGGCTACCCAAGAGGATCTTGCAGACCCTCTTTTGTAGTGCCTCAAGCTTGTCCGTCTGATCCTGTGATAATGCTGCATGCCATACCGGACAGGCATATTCAAGGTTGGGCCGAATGTGTGTCTTGTACACTGTTAATAGAACCTTCCGGTCCTGGGAGAATCGTCGAACCACCGCAAATAGTTGAAGAAGTAACCCGCCTTTCTTGATTATATTGTTTACTTGGGTTTTCCAGCTCAAGTCGCTGTCAATGTGAATGCCAAGGATTTTTACCGAGTTTACTGTAGATAGACCAAGGCTCTGGATACACGGTACTTCTCTTTTCAGGAAGCAAAACCTGAGGATGGAGCTCTTCTCTGTGCTGAGCGTTAGCTTGACATCCTCGACATCACTTGTCAGTGTTTCAATCCTCGAAACCAGAGGATCTTCGCCTGTCGGGTCGCTTAACTTGCGGAGTACATTGATTGAAAGATCATCAGCAAATTTGTATTTGTTTTTGATGTCTTGAAGGAGTCGGTTGATCACGATCAGGAAGACCAGCGGTCCTAGCTTAGTTCCTTGAGGCGCTCCGCAAGTTATCGCTTTCACCTCCGAGATGACGTTCTTTAGTATGACTCTTTGGGAGCGGCCAGAGAGAAAACCAGCCAGCATGCACAATGAGTGCTGACTTGCTCCCATTTTAGCCGCTTCTTGTAGAACAGTTTTGTGGTCCAAGAGGTCGAACGCTTTCACAAAGTCAGCAATAATGGTGTCGACGAAGCTCCGTCATTTTCAAGGTGTGACAGAACTTCATCAAGAAGCTGTACCAAATAGTGATTGGTACTGCATCCAGGGCGGAATCCATATTGTTGGGGGTCGAGTTTTTGTTGTATCTCCTCAAAGAGCTTTTTATAGATGAAGCCTTCAAGTAGTTTGGAGAACAACGAAGTATTTGAGATTGGTCGTAGCTCGTTGATGCTGGCTGGCTGTTTCTTCTTCGGGATAGGCGTTACGTGCGCTGTCTTGAAGCATTCAGGAAACTGTCCTTCAATAAGACTTTGATTGAATATTGCTGCCAGCGGCGCCGCAATCTCTTCGGCGCATAGTTTGGCAAGACTTGGCGGTATTTCTCCGTGAAAGGCTGCTTTGGTTGGGTTTAGTCTCTGCAGGGCTTCGGTCACATGTGTAACTTCGACCGTGGGGATCTCAGATAATGGCGGTAGGTCGGGAAGAGACTCTAAACCAGGGTAAGTTCTGCACACTTTTGAAAAGTGCTCATTTATTTCGTCTGTGGTAATAGCATCCCCGTCCTCGTTCTTAATTTCACTCTCGTTCGTTTTCTTCCCGGTCATTGACCGGATTGTCTGATGGAACTTCCGTGGGTCAGAAATTAAGATTTTGTCGATGCACTCTTTGCCATAATCTCTCTTTGCTTCTTTTGTTTTCTTTACTATGAAATTGCGGAGGTTTTTCCATTGTCGAGATGATCCTTCTAGTTCATAAATTAGATCGCGCGAGTCGATAAGTCGCTCAAGCTCTGTGGTCATCCAGGGCTTAGCTTTGGGCTTGATAATAGCAGTTTTCTCAGGAAAAATTTCGTCGTAAAGCGCTTTAATCTCGGTCAGAAAGTGCTTAGCCATGTTGTTCGAGTTGTCCATGCGGTACAGCCGAGTCCAGTTTTTTGACTGTAGTACTTGCTTGAATAGAAGGACTTGTCGCTCCGATTTCGGCCTGTAGGTAATCGTTTTCTTAATTTGCTGCGCAACATGAGTGCACGGCTCCCACAGGACGACTTGATGGTCGCTTTTCCCGAGAGGTGCTAGCGTACGAGGAATCTTGTAGTGCTCCGGTATAGATGTGAATACAAGATCTAGTATCTTGTTCTCACGCGTCGGGCGAGTCACGACTTGTTTAAGCGATAGTGATTTCGATAGCCAGCTAGCTTTCATGTCATTGAAGTCGCCACATACGCAGATCCCAGCATGAGGGTACTTGATCCTAATGTGGTCAATGCCGTGCTGTAAGTACTCCATTAGCTTCTTTCTGTATGGTCCTCTAGGAGGGTAGTAAACAACACAGAAAACTAGTGAAGACACCAGACGAGGTAGGTATTTAGGTTTTGTCCATATCCAAAGAACTTCGAACAGCGGGTCCTTGGGAACCGGTGGATTAAGAATCCGAGCTGGGATAGAACTTTTGCTGATAAAACCCACTCCTCCTCCGTGAGATGTGTATTCCCCTTCCTGGTTGACTCGTGGTAAAATAACTGTATTGTCACCATCGATTTGGATTAGGTCTGGGTTGGCCTGCCACGTCTCTGTCAAGCAGAAAACGTCAACATTCCAGTCAAGCAGAAATTTGTTTATCTCTTCCAGCTTATTTCCTGCTGAGCGGACATTGGCAAGAGCAATTTTCGGAAACCCGCCCTGCGCTGGTTTTGGCTTTTGTGGATCTCTTCGAGAAGAAGGATCTACCCTTATAGGGCTGCAAGGAATGATGGTCTCTGAATGCTGGTTAAATGATCTTCTTTCAGGTTGAGTGTCATCAGCAACGGGATGAAAGGGCGCCGAGAAGGTTGATGGTAGGTATGAATTACCTTTAAATTGACGGTAGTTGTTTGAATATCCGTGTGGTAGAGGTAGAGGTGATGGGATAGGGGTCGAACGGTGATACTCAAGAATACTCTGAAGAGCACCATTGTGCGTCTCTGTTTGTGTGATATTATTCGGTATGGTGTCATCGGTTTGGTAGTGGTCTGGGGTCACTGTTTCCCTTAGCTTTGAGGAATGAGTGGTTTTACTCTCATTACTGTCAAGGTCAGCACTTGGGAGACTAACTCTTCTTCCCGATGCAAAATCGCCCTGTGCATAGCGGAAGAGCCGGAAGCTGTTTCACAGCTGCTCTCTCCCAAACATCGCCGTGATTGGTTAACACAGGATTGAGTAGTTGAGTTTGAGTCGTTAGTGCTACGTTTTCTCATTCTTCCCGAGGATCACTGGCGGATATTGGATTTAGTTATATAAAGTATTCTGTTCAACCAGCAAACAAATTAGCAAGTATGGGTTATAGGGTGAGCAATCACATAGGCTAGCTGCTAGGTAGCCAGAGTGTACACGAATTAGTCTCCCTATTTTGGAAAGAAATAAGAACTATTACGATATCAGGACTAATAATGCTTAGATTACATGGATATTATTAGTAATTTCCGTGACACGGGGATGTGAACTAGTTAGATGAATTTGCCTTCGGGCGGAATCACTGTTCATATAGCCGGCTTCTACCAGACTACTGTAGTGGCTGGCGAACTCTGTTCACAAGTCCCTCGGTAGCTCAGTTGGTAGAGCGACTGCCTTGTAAGCAGAGGGTCCTGGGTTCAAATCCCGGCTGAGGAGCATTTTTGTCTTTCAGTTACTGCTTATAAAATGATATCAGGACTAATGCCAAAAGGCACTAACTGAACCGACGAGAACTGGAACAATATTAGAAGGAACCGAAAGACTTACCGACATTCAAAGGTGCCGCCGATTTCCATTCTTTCTGTGCAGGGTTGAAGACGTCACAGTATTTCACTGCACTCTGTCCATTCCAACCTCCAACGCAGAACAGCTTGCCATCCAAGTCGCAAACCCCTGAAAAAAAAAAAAAAAAATCAAATACAGAACGGAACAAAGAATTCGTCCGCCGCTGAGATAAGCAGTCATCGGGAGTTCAATACGAATCTAAGAAAAAATACAGAAGTAAACTTTGGTGGTCATCAACGTTCGACATTTCGTATTATTTATTTTGTTCTTAAGCCAGTGACCAACAAGTGAATCTATGCAGTGGACAAAAGAGAAGAAGAATGCAAACATCTGACGAAATATACAGACACAACAGTCACCCCTGTCGTCTAGATGACGACGGATCTACATAGACGACGAGGGTTAATCTTTTCATAGAACAATACTAAAATTCAGCCGAAATTCAATCTTAATTCTACTCTTTGAATGCTGGTACGCTGGAATACAGGAAAGAAAAATAAAAAAAAATCCAAATACAGAACGGAACGCAGAACTCGTATGCCGCTGAGATACGCCCTTGCCGGATGAACAAATTACGGAAGTATCTCATCGTATTTAAATGCCACGTTCTTACAAGAAAGATAAACGTAAAAATTATACAAATAAACATAAAAAAATAGTAAAAATAAATAAAAATTAATGGTGACAACTAATATGGGCGTTCAAATTCAACGCATGTGGTATTACTGTACTGCCACATCAGAGGGGTACCGAGTAATTAGGGCAAAGTAATTAGTCTGGAGCCATGAAAGTGCATTACGCAATGTCCACGCTTCCCCGAGCCGGGGCAAAGTCGCACGTATTGTCAAGTAATATTGCGTCCCAGTGGGCACCCGACAAGGTATATATGCTGGGCTCAAAGCTGAGTAGGCTATCAGTTACGGTCTCTGCATTTAAACTACTCTCCGTGGCTGCCCGACAGTATTCAAATGGTTTCGAAATCTTTGGTAAGTTTATTTATTACTATCCGAATTATTAGGACTTTCAACTATATCCACAGTTGTTCAAGCCTTGACGCGTTCTTCAGTTTATTTGAAGTGAAATGGTAGAGTGGATAGAATTAACAAATTCAAGTAAAAAAATTGATTTGTTTTTATTAAAATATATGTGAGATTTTGAGAAGTGACAGACAAATTTTAAATTCATAGTACTTAAAGGGTTTAGATATAGTTGTTTCGAGAGAATTTGTAAAAAATGATTTAAATGGCACGGCTGGATCAGAGGACAGAAGCGGGCATTTTTCAATTCTATGGTTTGCGTTGCCTGTCGCACGATCTGTGTCGGACGTCTCTAAACGCACAAATTTGCGCGAAACCGATGTAGTGTGAACCAAGGTTTATTCACAGCAAACTTCTGTCATCCATAGTAAAAGTACCAAGTCTTTTGTGATTTCCACAAGAATTTTTTTTTCTGACTTCCAAGTTTCATTGCACTAGCACGTTTTGAAGTAACCTAAGTCGCGATCCCCGTAATTAGGGCTTACACTTGTTTCACCCCGATCACTCCACTATATTGCGTCGTCTCAGATATTTCCGTTGCCCCCCCCCCCCCCCCCCCCCCGCTCCAACTCCCACCGCTGTTGTAAGATCCGGTTCGGAATTGAACTAGAACATCTGAAGCACACTGAAGCTTGTTCTCTTGCAAGTTGTAAATGTTCCCACCAAGTTCGTCTTGCCCACTTTAAGGAAACTGGAAAGTAATTTTTAAGCAAAACCCTTGAGACAATGATGATCTTGTGCTCGCGAGAATCATGAAAATGTAATATTTAGTTTAAAAGTATTTTTTGTACTTTGCGGTTAAGATGCTAAGGGTGGCAGGATCTGGCCAATCCCTAATGTTAAAGCCAAGTTTCTTCGTCCTAGCACATATGGAAGTACCATAACTCGTGATCATCGTAATGCCGGACTACCCTCCAATTCCCCCTACAGTGCTTGAATCCGGTCCGGGTCTGTCACTTATGTATCAATAGGGCTTGTGCTTGTTCTTCCCACCAAGTTTCATCGCGATTGCTCCACTCTAAGCGTGTAAAAAGATTTCCGGTTCGCCCCCCCCCCCAAACGCAAACACTCATCGGATCCGGTCCGGACTTGAAAAGG
Organism: Branchinecta lynchi; assembly: GCA_023053575.1. Taxonomy (NCBI): domain Eukaryota; kingdom Metazoa; phylum Arthropoda; class Branchiopoda; order Anostraca; family Branchinectidae; genus Branchinecta; species Branchinecta lynchi. The sequence continues at coordinate 19,616,896 of JAKZAP010000018.1, forward strand.
GACATTCGAGACACGAGGTCTTTCCAATATCAAGTTTCATTAAGATCCGATCACGCGTTCCTAAGTTATACATACCTCAAGATTCCGGATTCCCCTCCCTCCACTCCCCCTACGGTGGTCGGATAGGGTGACTATTTCCAAGTTAGTTTAGTCGGGTCCCTGATAGGCCAGTCCTACGAGTGGACCGACAAACAGACCGACAGAAAAGTGATCGTTATATGGCTGCAAGTGCCATATAAACTTAAAATTAGAGAGTTAATTTCCTATTATCAGGGGAGAAGAATAGTAAACTAACCGCAGTAATACGACAATATTCCGAGAAACTCCGGAAGAAATTCTGGAATGATAACAACATAACATTATTCAGGAAAAAAATTCCGAGAAGACATTGGAAAATGGAGCTTTAGAAACCGAGTAGTAGAATACTGGAACTACCTCCAAGAAAGAGTTGCAAATGCAAATATCAACCAATTCAAAGCAGGTGTCGACTATCACCTGGCTGAAATTCAATTTAGTGTGTAAAGTGTCCCGATAAAATTTACAGAGGCGAACAATTGCAATTATATTATTATTATTATTGTATACACCTACTATGGACAACTCTATGGATTTTCTTAGCTTTACAATTTTTTATATTTCAGATCTTTGCCGCTGTCACGCTATGTCTATCCATTACCAGCACCAGAGCCTTACAAGGAGATCGTCAACGCCGATGGCTCAAAGTAGCCGCTGGCGGTTCAAAATCATCAGCAGCAGACAGTACGGCCATCGTTGCACCGCAACCGGTCCTCTATTACATCCCTGTTGCCACGCCAGTCATACAAAAGTCAGTTATTGTTGAAGCATCGTTGCCGTCTCCCCCACCATTCATGCCACCTATGCCCTATCCACCACCGCAACAGATGTATCAACCACAACCTTACCCACCCCAACAGCCTTACCAGCCACCAACATACCCACCACAACAGTCGTATCAGCCACCAGCTTATCCGCAGCAACAGTCCTACGAGCCACCGGCTTACCCCCAGCAACAGTCCTACGAGCCACCGGCTTACCCACAGCAACAGTCCCACGAGCCACCGGCTTACCCACAACAACAGTCGTATGAGCCAACAGCTTATCCGCAACAACAATCCTATCAGTCACCAGCTTACCCACAGCAACAATCCTATGAGCAACAGTCCTATCAGCCACCAGCGTACCAGCCTGAGCCAATGCAGTATCAACAGCAGCAGTCATACCAGGCAATGCCTTACCAGTCCTAGCAACATCAACAGTCTTAACAGCCGATACAGCCTCAGAAATTTTAGCCACCTCAGCAATACTTGTAAGAGTTGTTTTTATTTTATTTAAAGTATTTATATTAATAAATTCTTCCAGCTAATGTGATTTATTATTTCAAGATCTAAACCGTTCCTAAACTTGCGGAGTCTGATAACCAAGTGGCGCAAAACGCGAACATTATCAGCGAGGTGACGCGGACAAATTTTAACGTGGAGGTGTGTCCACCATGAGTCACCGGATTTGCCCGCCTGAGAGCTTGGTCACACTGGGCTCAAAACCAGCCTATTCAACAATGAACTGAAAATTCCTAGGGAACGGATTTGATGAGCTTTGTGGCAGCTCGGGGATAATTAGCAGACTGCAATTCGGGGTCAATTAGGGTTCCTGTAACATAATTATACACACTGTTTACCTCTAACTGGTCTCCTGAATTATAAACGACAACATTCAGAATTAGTTGTATCTTGTTCTTTTTCTTTTTTCTAATTTTACTTAAAAAGCCTAAAAAAACAGGAAATGAACCCAGTATGACCAAGCTCTGAGGGCGAAACCGCGTCTCCGGTAACAAGGCTAATAGATGGCAAACTTCCTCTGCGTGCCAGATTTTGCATTACCTGCCGGAATATGCTTCGCATGGCAATAGCCCAGTTCAGACCAGAGGCGACTTTTGGGTCGCTGATTTTTAACTTTAAGTAGCCTCACGACGAGCCGTGTAGGAAATTCGCGTCGTTTGGCTTTCGCCTCCGACCCCGACTAGAAAGAAACCGTTTCGATGGATAACTGCCGGGAAAGAAGAGAAAAAACAAGTTATCTATTGCCACCGCCGTCCACAGAATCTGTCATATAGTCTGCGGAACTTTCCATTTCAATCGTTGCAAGAATTCCCTCCGTGGGTGAAACGTCACCAGGCCCAGTTGGGCGAAGATGAATCATGCCAGTAAAAAGCCACTCTAAACTCTGAGCAACGCATCATAGGCCCTCGCCACTTACGAGTCTACAAAATTGTGTCTAGACTTCTTGGCTGACTTTCCGAGTTCAGTTTAATGGCAAGGCTTGACATTTTCTTTCACCTGTTAACGCCCAATTAGACGCAGTGCCAGTCGAGCTTGTCGACTCGATCGCTGTAGCTGTCGATGCTCACGACTTGTTTTAAAGCATCATCGATCGCCCAAACTTCAAACAGAGGATGTAATTCATCCTGATCCTTACAGTAAGGGTGCGAACACACGATCAGGATCGGGAGCTCCAGGACTGGTACTCCCACCCGGATTTCCGGCACCATCATCACTTTACCGACCGGATTTCTTCATTTTCATCATAAAGTTGAAAAATATTATGGAATATGGAAGTGATGACGGTGCCGAAAATCCGGGCAGGGATTCCGTCAGGGAAGCACCCGACAATGATCGTGTGTCGAAGGCACTAAGGGTGCTGATTCCGTGGATTCAGGTTTTCCCGACCGGATTTCCTTGACTTTCATCAAAAGTGTTGAAACAAATTCAACGTTTCCGTGCGGACCTGAGGATGGAACTGAACTAATGAAAATAACGGAGTGTAATTTTACTATTTGTGTCTAAAGAAAGCTGCAACATTTGGCTCTTATAGTTATTGTTCTTAATTGGTCATTTCCACTTGGCAGTTTTTGAAGCGAAAAACAAAAACCCAAGTGATATAAAATAAAATACTGTGTCCAAAGAAACATACTACCTCTCCTCTAGCACATTGCAACTCGGCCATCCCTGGCAAGATTACATTTGTATAAGCTGGTGATACGTAAATGGCACTTTACCCAAGGTACATATACCGTTACAATAAACCGGATTTTTTGTTTCTTTTTTTTGAATATAATTCAAAGTCTAGGACTCCACTGTCGGAGTGTTGGTCACGGTACAAGTCCCTTGTGTAAAGTGCCATCTATGCATTATTATTAATTTCCGTGACATTGGGGATGTGAACTGGTTAGACGAATTTGCCTGTTCCTATTTCCGGCATTCTACCAGACTATTGTACTGGTTTGCAAACTCTGTTCACAAGCCCCTCGGTAGCTCAAATGGTAGAGCACCTACCTTGTAAGCAGCGGGTGCCGGGTTCAAATCCCGGCTCAGGAGCATTTATGTCTTAATTCACGGATATCTCCCATTAATTCAAATTATACAGGTTTACCTGATGAAAAATTTGTAGCCTGCGAGTGGTATGGTAGTACTACGAAAACGTTGTATGTAATACAATGTAATAGCAAAGAATACTATCATTTAATTTGCCCCAGACTGGTCCAATCTTATGTAGTAGTATCCAATCTTGCCAGAGTACCATCCAGTCCTGCTAATAGTAGCATACAGTAGTATGCAGTAACACGGTAGCCTTGAAGTAGAAGCATATAGTAGCGTCGTCAGCACTGCATGCAACTTTTTCGTACTACTTCATAGTACTATTTTGAGATAAATTTTTTATCGGGTATACAAACTTAATAAATGGTTCCCAGGAACATTCAAATGATTTGACTTACCTATATTCGATCTTGCAACACGAAGAGGTGGGGCAGACTCCCATTTGCTACCATTAATCGCAAACGTCTCCATGGTTGCCAGTTCTTTCGCTCCGTTGCAGCCGCCAACGGCGTAAATCCTTCCCGCAATGACGGCAACGTCTAGGCGTCCGCGGGCTTCAGACATGGAGGGAATGGGAGACCACGTGTTTAGAAGGGGGTCATAGGCCTCAACTGTTTTTAGGCACTCGCCTCGATTGTAACCACCTACAAAAAAAAATTCAAGTACTGACTAAGGTTCGATTAGATACCTCGTCGGCTATTTTGTAAGAAGACCTTCATTTATGAGAACCTGAAAACCTAAACAAATATAGAGATAGTTTATAAGTAGCGAACTGAAAGACAAAAATACTCCTCAGCCGGGATTTGAACCCAGGACCATCTGCTTACAAGGCAGGTACTCTAACCATTTGAGCTACTGAGGGGCTTGTGAACAGAGTTCGCAAACCATTACAAATAATCTGGTAGAAGCCAGCCATAGGAACAGTGATCCCGCCCGAAGGGAAATTCATCTAATCAGTTCACATCCCCATGTCACAGAAATTAATAATAAGACATAAGATGGCACTTCGCACAAGTGACTGGTACCGTGACCAGTAAAACATTTATTTCCTACAATTACCAGCTTCTCCGGGCCGATTTTCCTCAACACAAGAGTTCCATCGCATTTTTAGGGACCATACCAGATTCATCTGGTAATCACCACTTTCGAAACTGGACATTAAGTGGATAAGTGTAGGCAGAGGCATTACTAGCCACAAATGTTTGGGGGGGGGGGCGAGGCATTTACCGACTGGCTGGTAATTTTTACCAACTGTTTCTGCAGAAAAAACGACTGTTTTCAACAACAAAAATTACACTTTAAAAAAAAATCGACTGATTTTCAGAAAAACTGACTATTTTGACGAAAAATCGACTAATTTTCAGAAAAACCGACTGATTTTCAGAAAAACGACTGATTTTCAGAAAACCGACTGTTTTCATGAATAAAATCAAATGTCTTACGAAAAATCGCGGCGCTTGGCGCAGACTCGGTTATTTTTTACCAACAGCATTGGGGGGGAGGGGGGTCTCCCCCCCCCCCCCCCCAGTCGTGACGCTCCTGGGTGTAGGGATGAGGAATCCTGAACTAGTGGCACGTACCCGATGAAAAGTTTGTAGCCTGCGTAGTAGTATGGTAGTAGTATGAAAACGTTGCATGTAATACTATGTAATAGCAAAGAATACCATCATTTAATGTGCCTCATACTGGTCCAATCTTATGTAGTAGTATCCAGCAGGGGCGTCACGACTGGGGGGAGGAGGGGGGGGACGCCCCCCAAAGCTGTCGGCCAGTCGGTAAAAAATAACCGAGTCAGCGCGAAGCGCCGCGACTTTTCGTCAAAACAGTTGGGTTTTTTTCATGAAAACAGTCGGTTTTTCTGAAAATTGGTCAAGTTTACGTCAAAATAGTCAGTTTTTCTGAAAATCAGTCGATTTTTTTCAAAAATGTAATTTTTTGTAGAAAACAGTCGTTTTTTTCAGCAGAAAAAGTCGGTAAAAATTACCGGCCAGTCGGTAAATGCCACGACCCCCCCCCCTCCAAACATTTTGGCTAGTAACGCCTCTGGTATCCAGTAGCATCTGTCTTGCTATAATAGCATCCAGTCTTGCTAATAGTAGCATATAGTAGTATGCAGTAACACGGTAGCTTTGAAGTAGAAGCATGTAGTGTCATCGTTAGTACTGCATGCTACTTTTTCGCATTATTTCATACTACTATTTTGAGATAAATTTTTCATTGGGCACCCACATTTGGATAAAACTATTTAAGCGACAAGGTAAGATGCCCGGATAAGCCATCATAGGTCCGTACCCGGTCCGCCCACATGCAAATCTGAAGCAAACCTCAATTTTGAAAAAAAATTGCATCTCTCTCAAAGGACGTAGCCTAAGCTGCTTTCGACTGCGGGACTTTTTAGCGGTATAATTTAGTTATTAATCAAAAAGCTGTCAACTACTGTATCTCAGAATTATCTAAGCGGGATGTCATGCATTAGCGTCGCATCTCTTTCGATAAAAAGTGCCAAATAACAAATATTAATAAATCAAACGTCAACGTCATAAATTTCTACTATTCCCTCCTCACGCGCCAAAAACCGTAATGGTTTAATGACATCGATCAGTAGCCCGAACAGTCTTCTGGTCACCTGACCAGTCACATGGGTTGGCGGCTTCCCTGCAGCCATTAACCCAGCACATTCGTTGGCAAATAATAGTAATTATAATTACATATCACATTTTTGTCAAGACTGGATCCTGTGTTTTCTTATTATTTATTTCCCTCCAGAATTGCTGGCTAACCTGTTTTCCTTCCAACCTGCTGGGATCTGTTTAGGGGGGGGGGAGGGGGTTGATTGGTCTCGTTTTGTGTTGGTATTTCATACACCTAGTTAATAGTTTACTTCCCCATCTGAGAATCAACGAGCATGCTGTCCAAGATTTATAATGAACCGAAAAACGACTCAGCTTGCCAGCACGGAACCTCGGGATAATTAAGTAATAATGATGCGAGTCCGTTCCAACGGCCGCAAGCCAAGCCACGGCTGAAGCTCCACAAAGCCAGTCATTTTCGTGACATTTACCATGGATAGTTTGAGAACTCTTGGTCTAACCTTTTAACAGACATTCAATCATGGTCAATGTTGCGACAACGGGACACAAAGAGCGTGTTCCACCCTACTTAACGCATGACGTCATGAATTCTGGCTTTTTGCCGTCAAGGCTGGAACGATCTTTCTATTTTCCAGCGGAATTTCATGCCACGGTCGAATCCGACCAATTACGTTACTGAGTTGCGTAGTCACCACGCTTACTACGCTCCCCAGCTTGGTAAGCTACTATTAGTTACGATTTCGAGGAGGTTGGAACGGCTAGTAACTTTTCACGAGGTTGGAACGAAAATAGTAACTAACAGTTACTGTTCTTAGAAGGATGGAACACGCTCAAAGTCTCACTCAAGGTGGCGATCGTGTTTCTTGGTCGGAATATCTGTCATTTTTGTCAGTTCTGGCTTCGAAAAACGTCCATCATTCCGTGCAGAATCGCAATTCTGTGGTCAATACGGTTGTAGGTTTAACATTACGAGCCCACGACTCCCGCTTACCCTTCATCTCCACCTACCTGCTCCGTCTCAAATGCCCAAACCAACTCTAAACCCTTTAATCTCTCTAAAACACTCCCTTTTCTCTTACAAACAAAATGAAATGTTCCCGCACTAATAAAAAATTGGGGCCAACTTTCAAACATTTGGCCCATGGTGGTGTCATTTCGCTCAAACATTACCATTAGTGGCGTTGCGCAACTGGATCTGCATTTTGTCGTTTTTGCAGATACCATTGTATCTGCTACTACGGTTGCCTTGCAAAAACAAAAATTGCCCACTTTACTCTTTTCGAAGCCACCCAAAAGAAATACTTACATCCACTCACATCAGTGCAAAACTTCTTTCCTGCCAATTTGACAAAAACCTAGACTCTGGCGTTGGCGATGAAGACGTTGAGATGACTTCTTCAGATTACCACGGTAACTGGACAGATACCAGAGCAAAAAACGCTAGGGAGTAGACTTTGAAAAAGTGACACACGCTAAAACACGAGCGATACTAGCACCACTAGCGATAGCGAACGTCCATATTGAAACCCAACCAGTCCTGCACCAGCGCTGGCTTCAATAACTTCATATTCTGAACTCCGAACACAGCAAAAAAAAAGATAAAACCACTGTTTCTTTTCATTCGTTCGTTACGAATTTTACTAAACATTTTAACTGTTCATGGTTTATGTTCGTTTCTTATTTATTGTTTGTTAGTTTGTGTTTTATTTGTATTGTTGGTGAGTGTTTATTTTTCCAACTCCCGCCCGTGTTAGCCTAGTGCTGTTAGGGTTGAAATAAAATTGATTGATTGATTGTTTCCTTGATGTGTGCAGATCGCGTCTTACCTTTACTAGAAAATTTTAAACCCGGAAGTTTGTCTCGCTTTAAATGCCGCAAGCGTTTTGCAAAGCATGGAAGTCTTGGCGCTACTCGCTAGTGTTATTTTGCTCTGCCAGATGCTCAGTAACTGGAAAAAGGACAACAAAACAGCGCAATTATTATAACTGTATCCGCTTTCAAGGAAAAGGAAGTATGGCCTACCACAGACGACCAGGAGGTTATTGTAGTAGACGCAGCCGACGGTACATCTGGCGGTACTCATTGGCGGGATTTTCGAATATTCAAACTGCTTTTCCTGACTCGGTGAGCGAGACTGGCCAGGGGTTGTGAGGGGGGTTGGGTTGACGGAAACGCGACCGCAGTCAGCTGGATGCCTAGAGGAAAAGCTATTTCAATATCCGGTATCAAAATCCGGCTTAGGTCCTTCCGCTGATAAGGCCATATGCGTCGTCTGACGGCCGCCACACCAGTAGGGGCCATCCATTACTTCAGCAATGGCTGGAGAAGTCCAAGAGGAAGACCAAGCAGCGGATGGAAAGACGATGAAAAATAAATAAATAAAGACGTCATCAGGACTGACACAAGTCTAGAGGCTCTAAATAGGGACTTAAGGACTTATCTAAACCGAAAAACGGACCTATAGGACCTTGTATTTGGCGAGTGGACAGTCCCGACAAGTTTGATTTTTGTATTTTTGAGCATCATCAGATATCCATGAAAGAAGATGGTAGCCTACATATTTTTTTTTTCTTTTAGAGCGTGTTCCACAATACTTACTATAGTTACTACGCATGACGTCAAGAATTCTGGCTGTTTCGGGTCAAGGCTGGAACACATTTTAAAATTTTCCGTAAAATATCACTCCAGGCGGTAATCCAGCCAATCACGTTACAGAGTTACCACCCTTACTACGCTCCTGAGCATGGTAAGCAAATAGTTATTATTCGTTACTATTTCGAGAAGGTTGGAACAGTCAGCGTTGTAACTTTTTACGAGGTTAGAACGAATATTGTAACTAATAGTTGCTATTGTTAGAAGGGCGGAACACGCTCTTAAGTGTAGTGAGTTGGCTATCTTTAAAGGACCTGTCTTACATATAATACTAACGCAACCTACTTCCATAATCACTCCATATACCCCAATTTCGTACGGAACACTCTAACCCTCTAACAAAACACGCTGATTTTCTCACTTGCGGTCTTTTGCTACCTTCGATGTGTATCACGCTGTCGACGGTTGTCTGCGAAAACTTTTTCATCAGTAAAATCGGTTCTCTAAATTATTCCCCTATTTTCGCTATAAGTCAACGGGTCTCGGAAAAGGCTTAAAACAGCCAAAACCGTGTGTTATTTGTTGAAAGCACATGGTTTTAAAGTACTCAAATGCTTTAAAATACTGTAAGTTGAAGACTAAATGGTGCGACGGGTCCTTTAAAAATAAGTTAAACTTCACTTACGTTCCACCACAGCTGTTCAGCCTCTGAACGACAGAGAGGGTTGCAAGCTTTCCTTCGATTACGACTAGGCCGAGGATGCTCCTTTCGCAAATGGCGTGAGCGGCAATTACGCGCCACTCGGATGTAGTGTTTTCAGTTGCAGGCATCTGGTCAGAAATGCTACGGCTAAACAGCATAGCACGGGGACGGGACGGCTGAACGTTGGACGACTTGCGACTCTAAAAAAAACAAGACCAAAGGTTTCGATGGGATCCCAAAAATTCAATATCTGATCCAGACAACTGGGTCTTGTCTTCGCCAGATCCAGTCTTCGCCAGACTCCTTGAACATTTTTACAATTAAAATTCAGAAACAGATTAAGGCCAAATAGCTAATCACCTGAGAAAAACAAGTTCAGATTTGGATTCAGCATGTGTGTTTACCCCTATAAGTCATATCTGTTTTGACGAAAACTTCCTGCCACTTCTGCCAATTTCCCGGTTCCGGCCGAACTCCAGAACTACTTGTCCGGCGAAAAAAGAAAGCTCAAAGACGAAATCAGGGTATCTTCTTTCCCCAGTAATGAACATCTAATCAACTTCAAATAGAAATTTAGCTTATAACAAATTTTCCGATTCCAGCCGGATTCCGGTCGAACTATATGTCCGGGTAAAATACGATTGTCACACAGGGACTCAGCATCTCTTCTTACCCCTAATTCGCTTATCTAATCAACTAGAAATAAAACTTTGACTTCCAACAGTTTTCCGGTTTTGGCCGGATTCCGGACGAACTACATGTCCGGGTAGAAACTTGTTTTCACATAAGTGTTCAGCATGTCTTCTTGCCCTAAATCGAACATCCAATCAACTCCAAATTAAACTTTTAATTTTGACAAACTTTCCGGTTTGGGCCGGATTCCGGTCGAAATACTTGTCCGTCGAGAAAATAGTTTTCACCATCGTCTTAAGCATGTCTCCCTACCTCTAAATCGAACATTTAATCAACTTCAAATAAAACTTTTACTTTCAACAAACTTTCCGGTTTGGGCCGGATTCCGGGCGAAATACTTGTCCATCGAGAAAATAGTTTTCACCATCGTCTTCAGCATGTCTTCCTACCCCTAAATCGAACATCTAATCAATTTCAAATAAAACTTTTACTTTCAACAAACTTTCCGGTTTGGGCCGGATTCCGGGCGAAATACTTGTCCGTCGAGACAATAATTTTCACCATCGTCTTCAGCATGTCTTCCTACCCCTAAATCGAACATCTAATCAACTTCAAATAAAACTTTTACTTTGAACAAACTTTCCGGTTTCGGCCGGATTCCGGACGAACTACTTGTCCGATGACAAAATGGTTTTCACCATCGTGTTCAGCATGTCTTCTTACCCCATAATCGACTATCACATTAGCTGTTTCAAAATATTTTGTTTGTCCCTTAATTTCAATCCCCTCCCCCACCCCTAAATGTAGAGCTACAAAGCCCATCTACGAACTTGACTGGTCCGACGACCCAACGAACCTTCTCACCAAGTTTCATCAAAATATCTCATTCCCTTCGAGAGTTATCGTGCTTACAGACGGACGGACGGACGGACAAACGGACAACTTTTGCGATGTCATAGGTATCCCTCCACTTACGTTTTGGGATCCCAAAAAGCTGCAAAAACTCTTCGAGGTCACAGTATGAAGATTCCAAAGCCATTTGCTCACACCAGGACCCGAAACCACTTCTTCTCAACCAAATTGGTTGTAAAGATAGGATGGAAGTGTAAAGATTAGAAAGAATGGATGGAAAAAAATAAAAATGTGAAATTAAGAAAATAAACGTAGAGACAGAGGAAAGTGTAGGTGACGCTAAATAGATAGGCCGGTCACGCGGGATCACGTTTTAAAAATTTAAGATTGATAAGACCGTTGGCGTCACCGAGGGTAAGTGGAAGCGTAGTCACCTGGCCAATTCATGTTGGACAGGAAGAACAGAAAAGATACTACGAAGCATAAAAAAAAAAAAAAATGGTGCAAAACTAGAACACCCTGTCAAACGATACAGTCAGTGCACAGACAGTGGACTCATCCAAATCCAAGCTTGGCAAGGAGTGGGAAGCCAAAACCCTGGACACACGAGTGAGATGCCCCCCAATCCTCTACCAGACACTAACCAAAAACCAGTCCCGACATCATGTGTGACCAAAATCACTTATACCAGCAACAACCACAGGTGGACCATCCACCTTTGTCGCTGGACAATGCGATTTAAGGTAATTTAAGGCAAAGTCTTCGCAAGCATTCAGTCACGACACTACATTCACACGTTAGATGGGATATTCTGGAAATTTTATATTAGAGATTTAAGATATGGGCTTTAATCGAAAGGACGGGTAGATATTCCTTCAACCCAAGCTGACTGCGAATCATGACTGACATATGTCCCGGATACGTCAGCTTAATTTAATTAGAGCTATATTTTTATTTTTCATCTTCTTTGTTCATTTTCCAGTTTAAGCGGCTCGAGCTTAAAGTGAACCCTTGCCAAAACTGTATCTCTAATAAAATCCGTATCCGTATCGCACTGTTAACAAATCTATCATGTGGAGTTCGAAACAAATCAATGTTCGCACTTTTTTAGTCGCTGCACTGGATTAGAATTCGCTTCAGTGTTGGTTTGTTCCTGCGTATTTGTATAATCATTTATTTTTTTGACGGTGCAAAACGGATAAGTCAGCTACATTTTATCCGTTTTTATCCATTTTGCACCGTCAAATATGATCCGCAGTCAGTTTGGGCTGAAGGACTATCTACCATTTATTTTGTTTTTCTCAATTTTGGTGGACCAATAAAACATAATAATAATAATCTTCCAAGTTCCTTTGCCCGCCCCTCAACCGATTTCAGACAAACTTTGGGGCTTACTGTAATAAACAAAACAAAAAAGAAAGCATGCGCTGCGTTATGGCAAAATCGTATTACCGATAAAGGGATTTCAAGCTACCACTGGCACTTCGCTACCCTCCAGAGCAAAGCTACCCTCCAGAGCAAAATAACACTAGGGAGTAGCGCCAACACTTGATAAAAGTGACACACACTCGAATAGCAGCGACACTAGCACCACTAGCGACAGAGAATGTTCCTATTGAAACTCAATCAGTCGTGCATCAGCGCTGGCTCCAATAACTTCATAGCCTGAACATAGCAAAAAAAAGATACAACCTCCCCTGTTTCCTCGATGTGTACACACTGCATCTTAGCTCTACTAGAAATTTGAAAACCCATAAATTTGTTTCGCTTTAAATGACGCAAGTGTAATGAGCGGCGCAACGATTATAGACAGTTTGCAAAGCAGGGAAAGCAAACGTCTTGGCGCTACTCTTAGTGTTATTTTGCTCTGCTCCCCTCGATGACATTGACACGAGCTGGACTGACGGGCTGGCGAGATAGAGACAGATATTCAAGTAGTGTATACAAAAGATACATCAGCTATGATTCATCATCGGCTATCTTTAGGCCCTTCTTGGCAAGGGTCCTCGTCAGGCTGTCAATACTTCTGGGTCAACTTCGGGTTACAGGTTTGTTTCTTTCCCCGAAGTTGACCCAGAAGATTGACAGCCTGATGAGGACCTTACCAAGATGGGCCTAAAAATCGCTAATGAAGAATCGTAGCGGGCGTATCCGTTGTACACTTATTTGAATATATGTTTCAAAATCAGCTTGGGCTCAAAGAGTTTTCACTGTTTTCACTGGAAAAGAATGGGTAGCAATGATCAAGGTATGGCGATGTCTCAAATGTGAAATTTCGGGAGTACCCTTTGACAACCTATACCGTAGCCAACAACTAACTTCGTACTTCGTCGTGCGTGTTAGCATCACGAACACATGATACATGTAGTCCCTTCATTGTTAGCGTTTTCCCCGTTTTTTACAAAGTACTGCAGATGTACGTGTACGACAAGCCCAGATACGTGACTGGCATGCTTAGTGCCCTTTATCATGTGCCTGACAAGAGACACTAATTTCGGCAATTTTTGTGCGAAACGTCGTTTAAAAACAAATAATCATTCATTCATCTAGATAGGTAGGTAGGTAGGTTTTCTATTTTTAACCAAAAAATTGGAAAAAAATTAAGTTTAAGTCGAAAGTGCTGCAATTTACTGATACTACTTGTATCTAATAAATAAATAACTAAACACAACAACTTACAATTATCCACCTAGCGTATAACTTAAACAGAAAAGGTGAAGTTAGGGGACATAGTAGCCTACTAATCCCTTCCGAATCTCTGACTTACCCCGGGTGGCCGATCAGTAAAGACCTGCGTAAAGAGTATGCTTGCTGCGTCGAACGCGCGTTACAAGAGACTGGTGCTAGCGCAGCTGTATAATGCTCTTACATTACCACATGCACTTGCACTAGCACCTTTCTGGAAACTTTTCAACACATCTGATGTTAGGACTATTAACTTCTTTTACAAATATGCTAAATTCCTGCTTGGGCTGCCGCTGTGGTCTCGTAATCGACGCGTTACACGAAATCATGGAGTTAAAGATCCGATTGAGGCTGCTTTAGAGCGTCGTGCTCATTTTCTGAAATCCCTCGACACTCTAAATAGCCTCTATCCAGCAATCAAGCAGTAGTTAAGAAATAGTGTATTATTTTTTTTGTCTCTCTTGCTTGAATTATGCAGTGCCAATTTAAAATTGTATTTTGTGTGTTATTCATTTTTCCTTTTTGTTTATTTTTCTTTTCTTATACTCCATCAGTGACATTTTTATGATAAACATATTCATTCATTCATAAAAACTAACACTACCCACTACTCAACAAAAGTCCTTAATATTTACTCCTTCCCAGTTTCAGCTCCCCACCCCGATCAACTGTGAAAGAAAAGAAAGAATACAAAAATAAAAAACGACCACCCACTAGTTGTCTAAAGGAAAGTAAACGCTTTTAGGTCTTATTCATTCATTCATAAAAACTAACACTACCCACTACTCAACAAAAGTCCTTAATATTTACTCCTTCCCAGTTTCAGCTCCCCACCCCGATCAACTGTGAAAGAAAAGAAAGAATAAACAAAAATAAAAAAAGACCACCCACTAGTTGTCTAAAGGAAAGTAAACACTTTTTCAATTCAATTCAATTCAATTTATTTCTAAAACGTGCAGCGGACAAGCCGAATATTCGTTTGGTCGTCAATAAAAAATATATATACAATTTATAGTCAACACTTACGAATTAATTTAAAATAACAGTAATCGTCAAATACATTTAATAAAAAGGTCTTACCTTCGAGCCCGGTTTCAGATGCCTTTTCGATTCTTGCTTGTAATCCTGGATGATGTCAGAATCTTGGACGTCACCTTTCTCAATGTCAACGCAGTCGTGTAGGGCGTTATCAGAGCTCAGATACAGCATGTGGGTCTGTAAGAGGAGTATGGCTATTCAAACTCAGACACGATATGGAACAAAAAATGGGAAAGAGCAGTTTTGGGAACCCTCGTCGGTTCAATTTTTCAATTTCAATTTCAATTTATTTTCAAAATTCCTTCACGGGCAAGCCGAACATTGGATTTTTCGTCATAAACATAATACCATCAACAACTTTGTCATAAATAATAAACTTATATACAATTCGAATCACTGTAAGTGATAATTTACAATTACACTTATATCAGAACTGAAATTCAAATCACTATAACGTAAACAGTAGTTATAACGAATTATGCATTTCAGGAGGTTTCTCAAGCAGGCTATGGAGTAGTTTTGCAGAGAGTAGGGAGCTTTTTGGGGGTTAGGTAGCGAAGGAATACAGGTATTAAGGCTAATTTATAAGAACGTTAAAACTAAAATGAACTGAATTGAATATTCTTGACGTCTATGATCTTATGATTAGAATTTATTCAAACAATGTGTACAACGGATACGTCAGCTACGATTCTTCATCAGCGATATTTCGGCCCTTCTTGGCAAGGGTCCTCGTCAGGCTGTCAATCCTCTGGGTCAGCGTCGGGGATTACAGAGTTTGTTTCCTTCTCCGACGCTGACCCAGAAGATGGACAGCCTGACGAAAACCAATGCCAAGAACGGCCGAAATTTCGCTGATGAAGAATCGTAGCTGACGTATCCGTTGTAAACATTGTTTGAATAACTGTTTCAAAGTCAGCTTGGGCTCAAACAATATTTATGATTAGAATTTTATATATTTATATATATATAACTTATACTGTTTATATTGTTTTTTCCCGCCACTGCCCCCCTCGCTTTTTGGGAAAATAAATTCATTCATTTATATTTACGTAGAAGAGATTCGAATTGTCGCCTGTGCGTTTTGATTGTATAGAAATCTTATTTTTATTTTATTTTTATAATGAAAGACTAAAGAATATTCTTTGCTTTAGAAATTGGCATTTGACAATTTTACTTTTATTGAAATTAACTTATCAATTCAAACGAAAAACAGCATCAATCAAGTCAAAATAAAGTCTGTACAAACAACAGTTCGGCGAAATAAATCTGCAGTAACTATTCGCGAATAAAACAACAAGGATATAATGGAAATGTCAGGCGAAAAGACAGAAACACATATCGTTCCAGCGAGCATCGAAATGTCAGGCGTACTTCCGGAGGGAATAACATTTTCGGGAAAAAATTCATTCATTCATGCACTAGATAGAATAAATAATCACCAGTCGATTTTGACTGGGACTCCGAAGTAATCATCAAAATGTCAAGTTTTCAAGTTCAGTATATTATCAATCTAAGCAATAGCCGCGTTCGTTTTCGTCGTTGTCGGTACGGCGAACGTCGTTTGAATATGTTCATATCAGTGTTCTGTTTGGCACGTTCTACAAACGTCGTTTCACGAACGAAGTTGATACGAAAACGTTGGTAGTCGAACTAACTTAATATTTGCAACAGCAGATATAATAAAGTGCTAAAATGAATGTTAGCATAACAGAACTATTGTTTTTAAAATTGGTTTACAGCTTTAATTTGTTTTGTCGAGAATTTCAAAAATTCAAGCCTAATTACTGAACGGAGATGTTGAAACTGACTTCCCGGATCAGTTCGTTGTTTCAGGAACGACGAATGAAACGGCAGTTCAACCAAACAAAGAAAACTCCTTATTATCGGCAGTTCAACGCCGTTCACGCAGTTCAACGCACGTTCACGAACGGCGTTGTAAAGAAAACGCTTGTAGTAGAACGACGGTTGGAACGGCGAACCGAACGACGAAAACGAACGCAGCTAATAACAGAAGGAGCGAAAGAGGGGGGGAGGGTGATTTTAGGAATAGACGAGATATATCTTGTATTTTTTGTATTTATAAGAACAAAATTGCTTCTAAATTTTTAAATTTATTAAGCTATTATATTTTTAAATTTATGAATAAGAAAATAAATTCATAAAAACGATTCAGAGATAAGCCGCAGCTCAGTTAACATGCCCCTTTCCACAAGATAATGAAGTTCTGTGATTTACTCTAGAATCTGGAATCAGGCAAAAGAACAAGACAAAAATCAAGCTACTCCAGGCTTACAGTAAAACGGAAGAATCAAGGGCAAACAATTCCAAATAAGGCTCCGATTTTATCCCTGGAACCAACGAGAATTGCTGATATTTTTGTAAAACAATTGAGGTTCCTTCCAAAGCGTCATCGACGAGTCTTTTCCTTAGAACTGAAATAAGTATTACAAGTAACACTGCCATTTCGACGTAGTATTTTTACCGTTTGGACAGTTACTGCATTGTACCAGAGCTGTCGTTATCTATCAAGCCCCATCTGTCTTCCCAATAGAGTGATTACACCCTAGCCAAAGAAAACGGACCTGAGTCAATAGGCAGTACTGGGCAATCAGGAAGCCGTAATGTGCAAAAACCGGTCAATTCGATGTGAGACTTCCTTGTGGTAAAAGTCTGAAACCTTCAGGATTTCGTTTCTGATCAAACTTGGCTCTAATACCCTGTTTAAACAAGAAATCAAGAAAGATGTAGTATTTTTTACCGTTTGGACAGTTACTATTATTATACCACAGCTATCCTTATCTATCAAGCCCCATCTGTCTTCCCAATAGAGTGATTATACCCTAGCCAAAGAAAACGGACCTGAGTCAACAGGCAGTACTGGCCAATCAGGAAGCCATAATGTGCAAAAATCGGTCAATCCGATGTGAGACTTCTTTCTGGTAAAAGTCTGAAACCTTCAAGATTTCGTTTCTGATTAAACTTGGCTCTAATACCCTGTTTAAACAATAAATCAAGAAAGAGTCAGGAAAACATTTTTAGTGACAAGGCGAGAATGTCAATAATTCAGCCTTTAAAAGACCCCTCGCACTATTTATTCTTCAACTGGCAGTATTTTAACATATTTGAATACTTTAAAACTATGCTGTGCTTTCAACAAATAACCCACGGCTTTGGCTGTTTTAAGCCTTTTCCGAGGACCCGTTGACTTGCAGTGAAAACAGGGTAACACTTTACATAACAGGTTTTTCTGATGGGAAAATTTCTCGCAGACAACCGTCGACAGCGTGATACACATCGAAGTTAGCAAAACATGGCAAGTGAGAAAATCAGCGTGGTTTTGTTAGAGGTGTTAGAATGTACCGTGCGAAATTGGGACGAGTATATAAATATATGCAGTGATAAACGGAAGTAGGTTGCATTAGTATTATAGGTAAGCCAGGTCCTTTAAGTCGAAAATCCTATCCATCGCAATGTTAAATTATTTCTTTTTCCTTTTTTTTCGATGATGGAGAAACATTCCTTTTCGTCGGGTATGCTAATCATCTGACCAGACACTCGACATTTACCTAGTTTATCCTCGACCGAATTTCCTGGCGTCCAAGTCAAAATAATGTCGCTATTTTAAGACTATGTTTCTAAGAGCCAACGCGGAAGATAAACTTTTGTTCCGGAAAACTGCGAAATTTACGAACAACCTTTCCTCCACGTAGAGAACTCTTGAGTTCTTAGAAAAAACTTAGGAGTTTCGACAAGGTTCAAGCACTGCGGATAACCTTCACTACGGATAAGTTCAGATTACCCTCTATAAGCCATATCTATTTTGACGGTATTGACCAAGACTTTCTGCTTTACTTCTGCCAAGTTTCCGGTTTCGCCCAAATTCCGAGCGAACTACTAGTCTGGCAAAAAAAAGAAAATTCAGAAATGGATCAAGTGTTGTATTTCCTTTTCCCTATAAAGAACATCTAATCAACTTTAAATAAGACTTTGACTGAACAAAGAAAATTCCGGTTACAACCTGATTCCGGACCAATTGTATTTCCGGGTAAAAAATGGTTGCCATATACAGATTCAGCCTCTCTTCTTACCCCTTAATCTGTAATCTAACCAAACTTTTGCTTTTAACGAATTTTCCGGTTTGGTCCTTCCGGGTGAACTAGTTGTCCGACGAGATAACGGTATTCACCATTGTGTTCAGTATGTCTTTTTACCCCTAAATCGAACATTTAATCAACTTCAAATGAAACTTTTACTTTTAACCAGCTTTCCGGTTTTCGCCGGATTCCGGACGAACTACTTGTTCAGCGAGAAAATGGTTTTCACCGCCGTGTTCAGCATGTCTTCTTACCCCGAAATCGAACATTAATCAGCTTCAAATAAAACTTTTACTTTTGACCAACTTTCCGTTTTTTGCCAGATTCCGTACGAACTACTTGCCCCGCAAGAAAAGGTTTTCACTATCGTGCTCAGCATGCCTTCTTACCCCATAATCGACTTTCATATTAGCTGTTTAAAAATATTTTGTTTGTCCCTTAATTTTACCCCCCCCCCCCCCCCTACATATAGGGCTACAGAGCCCATCTACGAACTTATCTCAATCTTAACCCAGTGAATCCTCACACCAAGTTTCATCAAAATATCTCATTCCCTTCGAGAGTTATCGTGCTCACAGACAGACGGACAGACGGATATTTTTGCGATGTCATAGGTACCCCTCCACTTTCGTTTTGGGATCCCAAAAACGAGGATATAATATCCTTCTTTTCATTTAGCTTGCTGACTATCCCTCTACTAATTTCAGTAAATTGAAAAAAAATATAGCATGAACAAAGAAACAGGATATAATATCTTTCTTCAAATTTAGCCTGCGGAAAGTATATACTAAGCAGATCAAAATTAGACGCTAAAATTTAAATTCTACCACTTGCAACGTCTAGAACCCCCCACCCCCACGATGAAGCCACAACTTGATCCGACCGCTGGGTCGGAAGCGCCCGCCATGGAGAGAATGTTTTTGGGATCCCAAAACGTAAGTGGAGGGATACCTATGACATCGCAAAAATGTCCGTCTGTCTGTGAGCACGATACCTCTTGAAGGGATGAGATATTTTGATGAAACTTGGTGTGAGTTTTCATTGGGACAATGGTAAGGTCAAGTTTGTAGATGGGCTATGTAGCTCTACATTTAGGGGTGGGGGTTCAAATTAAGGGACAAACAAAGTATTTTCAAACAGCTAATGTGAATCTGGGGTAAGAAGGCATGCTGAGCACGATACTGAAAACCGTTTTCTCACCGGACAAGTAGTTCGTCGAGAATCCGGCAAAAAACGAAAAAATGGTTAAAAGTAAAAGATTCATTTGAAGTTCATTAAACGGTCGATTTAGAGGTTAGAAGGCATTCTGAACACGGTGGTGGAAAACATTTTCTCGCCGAACCGCTAGTTCGTCCGGAATCCGGTGAAAACCGGAAAGTCGGTTAAAAGTAAAAGTTTCATCTGAAGTTTATTAAATGTTTAATTCAGGGGTAAAAAGTTCTCCCGGAATCCGGCCAAAACCGGAAAATTTGTTAAAAGCAAAAGTTCGGTTAAATGACAGATTGAGGGGTAAGAAGAGAGGCTGAGTCTGTATATGACAAACATCTTTTGAACGGACATATAATTAGTCCGGAATCCGGTTGTAAGCGGAATTTTTATTTTAAGTCAAACTTTTCTTCAAAGTTGATTAGATGTTCTTTATAGGAGATACACCGGATTTGTTGCAACGAATTTTCTTTTTTGCTGGACTCTCGGGCGAAACCGGGAACTTGGCAGAAGTAAAGCAGGAAGTCTCGGTCAGTATCATCAAAATAGATATGGCCTATAGAGGTATATCTGAACTTGGTTTTCTCTGATGATTAGCCTGGCGAAGACTGAATATGGCGAAGACAAGACCCAATTGTCTGAATCAAATATTATATTTTTGGGATCCCATCGACACCTTTGGTCTTGTTATTGTAGCAGGCATATAGAAAATGTGTAGAAAAATCAAACTAATTATTTGCAGTACCGATTTCTTTAAGTATTTTTTTTTTCTTGTTAATTCCCTACGTGTAAAGAATTAAGGATGTAAACTAGATCACAATAAACAAACGCCATAAATAATACTAAATTCGTTTATAAGTGGTTTCTTGAAGATTCTGAAATTGAGCTAAATAATATTCATCTTCCGAGACCAAAAAATGTCAAACTGGCCGATGATTTCTTCTTCCGACATATTCTTTGAAGTTCGTATTCTTTGAAGTGGTATGCTTTGGCTAAAGAGGTATGGGGGGAGGAACTGTTTTTTTTTAAAGAGGGGCTTAGACCAGAGGAACTTAAATGGATGGTGAGTCTGCGGGCGGATTCTCTACCATTGGGGGAAAGAAGAAAGTTTATAGGTAAAGTTAAGCTATGTTCTGGTCCTTAATTCTGCCTTATGTACGGTTCACTAGGGGAGGATATTTTGCATCTGGTGGGTAGATGCGTTGAGTTAAATGATCTGCGTAAAGAGATTTTTGGATATAGTAGGTTGGAAGAGGAGGATTTGGTTAAAGTCATGGGGAAGAAAAAATTTGGGGACCTTCGTCGGCTTAAGAGGTTCCTCAAGCAGTCTATAGAGCATCGGGAGCGTTTTTTGGAGTAAGGGTTCCCTCCTTTTGGTGTAAACATTGTGTTTGAGAGTGCTATTTTATGTAATTTTCCTGCCATGGCCCCACGGGATTTTTGGAAATAAATTCATTCATTCATTCATTCATATCCAAACGTCCACATGGTGAAATACTTAGTTGTTTTAATCCTCGTACACGCCACTCGATCTTCTCGAAGGTTTTAGTAATCTTTTCATCACCGCCAGGAGATCAGTGAATAGTTAATTAGCAATGGCGGATTTGCTTTCAGACTGAACTGTGTTCAACTAGTTTGGGGATAACGTTGGCTAGCGTGAGGATTTTGAAGAAAACAAAGGTAACAGTGTGTTCGTAAAAATCCTTCCACCTTTCGGCCCACATGAGTCAAAGACTTCAACTTAAACCTGAAATACACCTGTGCCGCCAGAAGTCCCTCATAACTAGCAATCACTAGCGCTCGTTGCATGTTGCAGGTCCACTTCTCGGCCGATTCCGGACTGATTCTTTCTACATCCGTTTTTGCACTGCAGCGCTTCCGACGAAGACGGCAGCGCTTCTCGAGAATCACGGACTTGCTCCCCGACCAAGTCCGTGCTTCCCTGCAAGACGCTGCAGCGCTGCCGCTTCAACCAAGAAGGAAGTGAATCCAAAAACGCATATTATGCAAAAGCAAAAAAGTGCTGCAGCAGCGATGCGGCAGCGCTATTGCAACAAAAACGAGGCTCAGTTGTTGTCTCCCATCTTCTCAGCCCACACAGAAATGTGCGAATCCGATCATGAAAGGATTCGAATCCGAATCCGATTACAGGGCTAGGTACGAATACGAATCCACCATTTCATGCTGAGGATTCGAATCCGGATTCGAATCCGACCCTAACAAAAATAAAATGATGTAGATAAGTATGGCTTAAAAATTGGAGGTGACAAAAAGCAGCGATATCTAAGGTATCAGAGAACGTGATAGATTACTGAGGATGTTTGGTGATGGAGACCAAAAAGTTGGATTGCCTAAGCTCACTGTCTAAAAATTGGGAAAACGGAAACTGGAATGATGAAGTCTAGAAATTTGAGCGGATTCGTAAGATTGAGGGTTTGGAATCCGAGTCCGAATCCAGGCTGACAAGCAGAAGATTCAAATCCGGCCAAAAGGACGAATCCTGGATTCGAATCCGGATTAGCCCATCTCTGGGCTCACACGAATCAAAGATTTTTGGGCAAGAATCTCCTTTCAAGTTCTGATAGTACGGTCAAGCACGCACTGTTCGCGTGACGGACTGGCTCAAGCCGGTCACAAAACTGACATATGAGCTTGGAATTGCGTCGCAATCTTCGGCTCCAATTTCCTTCTTCGCAGAGGCTTACATTGCGTGTTATTGGTAAATATGGTGACAATTAAAAGCCAGGCTTCACCTTCCAGATTTTCATATTTGACGGTGCAAAACGGGTAAATCAGCTAGATTTCTTGATATATAGCTTGAGCCTTAAGAGGACCCTTGCCAAGAAGGGACGAAATATAGCTCTAATAAAATGCAGCTGACTTATCCGTTCTGCACCGTCAAATATGATTCGCAGTCAGCTTGGGCTGAAGGAACATCTATCACAGGTTTTTCTTCCGTGTTCCAGACTTTGTCGAGATGTATCCGGAAGAAGTGATCGTTCTAGTTTTGACAAAACTAACAGAACAAACATAAAACCATCCGATTCACTGAGAAACCGTTCACGTACTTTTCGCAGCGCTCGGTTCTCACGGTTGAGCGCTCCTTCTAAACGAGCTGATTTTCTATTTCATTACTTGACACCTTAAAGTTTAACTGAAACTTTTGGGTCATTTAATCGAATGCACTGAATAATTTCGATTCTGCTACGGGATTTTTTATTTTCCACTATCTGCTCTAGTTATGATGTTCAGAATATCTGCGGCCGACCCCACAACGTAAATTCTACTATGACGCAGGAAATTTTAATCTCAACACAAACGCGGCTTTTCATTGGGCAGTGGTGAGCTTGGTGAAGACTGCTTAGTGCCTGAACAAAAAAAAATTCATAAACCTTTCTGGTAAGGGTACAACATGAGGTACCACAAATCACACGGAAATTACGCTATTTGAAAATCGATTATTCGTGAATAGCGAAAGAACGAATTAACACATTTTCAACGGGTCTACAAGCCAAATTAAGTGAATAAATGATGGGTAAACTAGATTAACCTATCCCAGCCCTTTTCAGTTAAACTTTAAGAGACTTACCTTTCCAGTAAGAGTGTCCAGGCTGGCATCTGCATCCTTATATTCCTTCTGTATCCAATCCAGGACCAAAGTTGACAGGGGGAACGGGGCATTTTCCCTAGCGGTTATTTCTTCCTTATTGGCCGCCAGAACTTCGACCTGGACAATCGGGAGAGAGACCAAGGACTTGGAGGTGACGATGATCGCAATCTAAAAGAAGCAAAGTTACTGATGAAAATAAAGAAAAACAAATTGGTCTTACACAGGACTTGAGTTTTATTGAAGTATATGTTACGGTTCAAGATTATTTTGTTTTGTTTTGAAGGGCTGACATGTATTAGGATTTTCGACGTTAACGTTCAACTGAAAAAACAGCTTATTTGTGTATCTTTTAACTGACTACACTAAGTTTTTATTTGTTTCTAGACTGCTGTTAGTGGATCACTAATTTGTTCACGACAGGAAATTTTCGAGTTTCTCGTCCAAGGGAAACTAATATATATTTAGCAAAACGATATAATATTGACCGGATTTGTTTTTTGTCTGATTTGGTGAGACGTCTCCAAAAAGGTGTATTATACGGGACGCGAGGTACGGCGATTGAATCGTAGATCCCCGCGAGGACGGGACGTTGAAAGAGTAGCTTATTAGATACCACAGATCGGTATGCACCTGCAATTCTTTTAAGTATATGCTTTATAAGTAGTGCACGGGTTTCTTTGATGGATTTTCCAATAGGTAACCCCAGGTAAATTAGCGAATCTATTGGCTTCACATGAACACTTCCCAGTCGTACTGTTACGTCCGGGTTAGATTTCCAGTTGAAAAGTACAACTAGGGATTTATATTCATTGAAATGCATTTTAACGTGACAATATTCTGTGCTAAGGGTATCGAACTTTTCCTCAAAACGAGTAACGGTACGTCTGGGGTTAAGAATATCATCAGCATAGCCTATCAGGCTAACATCAATACACCGAACAATACATGCAGGTCTAATTTTACTTCGCCTATCTACGGCAGTCTTCACAGCGCAAAATTCTACTATGACGCGGAAAATTTGAATTTCAAAACAAACGCGGTAGTGGTCATTCTTCAGCTCGATGAAGGTGGCTTACTGCTTGAAAAACAACACAGATACAATCGCATAGAGGTACATGTACCACAAATCATACAGGGAAATTCCACTATTTCAAAATAGAGTATCCGTGAACAGCTGAGCAGCAAAATAACGCAATTTCATCAGGTATTCAAGCCTCTATAAGTGATAGATTCTGGATCCCTTTTCAGATTTACTTTAAGTTTTAAATAAAATTGCCGAAGAATAAATTAAGTGCATTTAGAAGCAGCATGAAATGGTTAAACAAAAATATCAACGTCACCAAGCAAAGGAGGAGTTTGTAGCCCCAAAAGTAAGAACTATAGTCTGGGGTCCACTGAACCGAAAGTCTTCTCCTTCTAAAGTGAAGGGACTTACTCGGGCAACACCTCTAGAGATCACACGACCTCCCGTACGTTCTGTTACTCATGAAAGTTACCGGGATACAGCTTTTTGGTATATCGCACATGCTTTTCTAACCTCTTACACTCTAACTATTCTGCGGTTGCGGTTTGTGCGGTTATATCCGCGGTCCAACTTTCGACCAATCAAAAGCAAGCAGATGTAAACAAACATTCAAACATTTCTGAAGCAGCGTTGCCGCCTGTCGCAGAAATCTGCGGTTAATGACAGTTTTCACTTCTTCGACAGAGCAAGCCAAAATTCTACGACCGGTTCCTTGCAAGTAAATATAAAAAGTAAGCAGAAAATCTTTTGCGGCCAAAAGTCACATGTTCCAGACAAGAAAAAGTGGCAATAGTGTTTACAAACCAAGAATTCCAAGATATTTCACCTGACAATTGGAGGATATTAAGAAGAATATACAGGTAAAAATCATTCAAGCAGAGCTGCAATGTGGTTGTTCTTGAGTTTGGGTTAAGGCCTTTTAGGTAGTAGAAAGCTCCACTTGCTTATAGGCCCAGATTAAACAGCAAATAAGTTGGACTGTCGAGAGTTTAAGATAATTCATGGTATGTATTGTTTTTTTTGTGAATGTTACAGAACTGTTAGTCAGTCCATTATAAAAGCCTCATTTTTGGAGGCCGGAGGCTATGCTAAGTTACTGTCACTGTCAGAGGCGTTACTAGCTGAAATGTTTATAAATATTCTTTGAGCCCAAGCTGACTTTGAAACATTTATTCAAACAATGTTTACAACGGATACGTCAGCTATGATTTTTCATCAGCGATATTTCGGCCCTTCTTGGCAAGGGTCCTCGTCAGGCTGTCAATCCTCTGGTTCAACTTCGGGGAAGGAAACAAACCTTGATTATTACAGGTTTGTTTCCAGAGTTTATAGGGCTGCTGCCTTTCGCAGCAGCCCTATTTTCTTCCGCTAGCGATTTCTCGAGTTTGTTGAACCAGAGTTGAATCCTCTGGTTCAACTTCGGGGAAGGAAACAAACCTTGATTATTACAGGTTTGTTTCCTTCCCCGAAGTTGAACCAGAGGATTGACAGCCTGACTAGGACCCTTGCCAAGAAGAGCCGAAATATCGCTGATGAAAAATCATAGCTGACGTATCCGTTGTAAACATTGTCTGAAATGTTTGTTGGGGGGGGGCAAGGTTGGGCAAGGTATTTACTGACTGTTGCTGCAGAAAGAAGAACTGTTTTCAAGAGCGAAAATGACAGCTTTGAAAAATAATTGACTGATTTAAAAAAATTACTGTTTTGAAAACAAATCAACTGATTTTCAGGAAAAATAACTGTTTTCATGAAAAAAAACTGGTTTGACGGAAAATTGAGTGCTTCACGCCAACTCAGTTATTTTTCACAGACTGGCCGGACACATTTGGAGGATATTTGATGGTGCAAAACCGATACGTCAGCTGAATTTTATTGGAGCTATATTTCAGCCCTTCTTGGCAAGGGTCACTCTTCAGACTCAAAACCGCTCAAGTTGGAAAATGAACTTGTGGGATGGGTCCGTTTCTCCAACTTAAGCGGTTTTTTAATTAAATTATGATAACTTAAAGGTTAACTGAAAAGCAAACCTGTTTTTGCGTCATTTAGCTGAATACACTGAGTTATTTGGATTCTGCTAGGAGATTTTTTTTATTTTCCACTATCTGCTCTAGTAGTGAGGTTCAGAATATCTACGGCTGTCCCCACAGCGCAAATTCTACTATGACGCGGAATGTTTGAATCTGAACACAAACGCGGCTTTTCAGGGGGCAGTGATAAGTGTGGTGAAGACTGCTTAGTGTCTGAACAAAGAAATTTCATAAATCTTTTTAGTCAAGCATACGGCACAGGTAATACCACAAATATGACAGCGAAATTCCACTATTTGAAAATTGATTAATTCGTTAATAGCGGAGCAACGAAGTAACGCATCTTCGTCGGGTCTTCAAGCCTCTTAAAGTGGATATGTGAGGGGTAACAAGACTGTCACATCTCTGCCCTTTTCAGTTAAACTTTAACTAATTTGAACAGCTAAAAAGGCTGAGAAGCTCAGTAGCAAAGTCGGGCTACAGTAAATCAGTAGCTTAGTGAATAACCTAGATGCTGTGAGTCTCCGACACAGTCAGCAGAAATATTTTCATATCCTTTGGTTTGATCAGCAGTACAGGGACAAATACAGAACCCTGAAGCTGCTACTCACAACTATGGTAGTCAGAATAAAGTTTACTTGCAAAAATCTCCATTATTATAAAAGGCTAACCATGTTGAGTCCCTAATATGTGTTTGTATTGTTTATTTTCTTTTTCTTATGAGATATTTTATGGTCTTTGTTTGCCACTAGTTAGCCAAGCTAAAAATCAACAAATTTTATTGTATTATATTTGTTTTGACGACTGTAAATTCCTCTGTAATTGCAAGGTTTGTTAATACTATAATATCTAAGTACCTATAGTGTTGTAACATATTTTTTTCTTTACAGGAAATTGAATGGATCAACTGACCAAGAAACAGGTCCGGATTGCGAATAGCCTAAAGAAAGAGGAGAAATCTGACTACTTATTTTGTGCCAAACACGGATATTCTTCCTTTATCAGAGGATTGAGTCCTCGACAAGCTCAGTGATACATTGAAGACAGTAAGAGACAGGCACTATAGGCCTCTGATGACTACAATGGCAGGTGCTGCCATTGGCAGCACCTAAATCTTTGGTGGCATGCAGTGAGAAGGCCAAATATCATGAAAAGTTTATCAAGGGATTTCTCAATCTTTAATCAGTGTAAGAAGAGATTCTAGATGGTTACGGTTTGCCAATAATGGATGCTGTTTGCCAACAGCCCATAAAAGAGAAAACTGATCGACTTTTCTATGTGTATGTGTGCCAAACAACTGACATCGCTCCTTTGTCACAGGCTAAAGTGTTAGACAAGCTAAGTGATTTGCTGCAAAAAAGCTCATGACTGCAATGTCAAAACCTGATTTTTGTGATTGTGTGTTGCATGAAACTTGTAGGAAAAAGTTTTTTCCACTTCTAAGTCCTCAGTCTTGTTAACTGATGGGACTTCTGACACTTTGCAACTTGGACATCAACACCAACTCCTAGTCCGATGGTCCAACAGTTAAGGTCTCAAAGTGTTGACTTTTCATATACTGACACTTCCTCTTTTAACTAAAAAAAGAATGTAAAGAGAGGCCAGAGTCTCAACTTCGCAGAGTTTCTGAAGCGTCAAGGAGCGTTAACATAGTAATTGAACATGCTTGTGCACTAACTGAGCGAGATATTCTTCTTGCTTCTGGATGCAGGGGTCGTCATCTTGTTGCAGAGAAGGCCAGGTATCTCGATAAATGCTTGAGGAACTTGTGATGGAAATTGAACAAAGTGTAAATGATGGTAGTGTGTACAAGACATCACAAATCAGAGAAAACTTTTCTGTCCTTTTAAAGCAGAGTGACAGCCATACTATGAAACGGCTGAAGAATTGCCTAAAAATGATCTCCGCATACATCTTTTGCCACGCAAAAAGGAGCTCATGTGGCTGCCACCCACCGACAGATAATTTTTTTTTTCACTGGCTGCGTGCATTTTTGCAATTTTCCGTGTAGACGCAAGCTCACGACCCAAGACCTGTCTCTTTGAACCCACTGGACTATGGATGGGCCGATGCGATACGTGGGGGAGCAAAATCAGTGGCAACTGATGGGCCATATTTTTCCAGACAGTGTGGTCGGTGTTTTTTGTGCCTGCAAGAAATCTTGCAGCAAAAATGCTCTTGTGCTGTAACCAAGAGATCTCGTGATTTACTGTGCGCATCCGGGGTGAAATGTGTCAATGTCATTGTAATAGACGAGGAAGAAGAGGATTTCGAAGCCTAACTCATTTGTGATTAAATATGAAAGTTGACAGGACCAACTTTTGCAAATATGGTTTTAATAAATGTACTCTTTCACCGTAAATAAACATACCTAAATAAACTTTTCCATTGTTTCTGAAGGATAGTTATTAGTCAGAGTTGGAATCACCATAGCTGGTTAGCTGATATTAGTTTTCGATCCGCTTCAGAAAAATGAAATGGAACGCCAAGACATCCGAATTTGAGTGTTGGTGCGTAACATCTTTAGCACATGTCTGATCGCAGTATCCCGCCCAGATTCGAAATCAGCGTGGTCGATTTACTTAGAATCCATCGTCGGATCAGCTGCCCCCGACGGGAAAGCTACTTTTCACATTTTGAAACTTGGGCCCCAGACTACTATGAGAATAAAAAGAAACGATGGACGAGGGCTTAAGATTTAAGGTTCAATAATTATATTATTAAGGCCCAGTTAACTCTCAACTCCTCGCTAGTCTCATACACCCACCTCCTTCGACGAAACATAAATCCGTTATTTTCTTTGTTCCTCTCTTAAAAGGCGATTCTGGCGATCTCTTGGATTCGCTTTCCGAAAAGCAAAGTGAGAAACCAACAAACAAAAAGTCGCTGAGCCTCAGTTGCACTTTTACAACTTCTCGCTGACCTGCCAAAATCACTTTCCACTAGCGATGTGGGTTCGCTTTCCAAGTGCTGGCGGAAACTAGCGGAGCTTTGGAAAGCGAAGCGACTTTTAGCAGAAGTCGCAAGAACATCTGGCGCATAAGCTGGCGGAGTTTTCCGGACCGCCAGAATCGCCCTTAACTCTACGGCAAAGGGGCGGGCCGACTCTGCGGAGAGAAATGAGTAATTGGAGCTCTGGGATTGGCTCACGTGACTCAGTGGCCCGGCAATATTGCAGCACGGGAACGGGTGGGGATATGATAGAGACGTCGGTGAGATGGTTACCCAGAAATTAAGGATGCGTTCCACACATTTATTACACATTGTAACAATAAACGGAGCCAGCTCTTTGTCGTGAACTCTTTGGAACAAAAATAATTAATAACAACGCGAACAAACGTCACCATTCTGACGGTAATTTCAGCTGAACATGCAGTTTTTATCACTTATGAAGCTCCCGAGCATCACAAGTAAATTGTAACTATCGTGGTGGAGCTCATGTTCTTCCCATCAAATGGAGCTAACTTTCTTCTCATGCCAGTCGGTGGATTAACTGAATCGTAAAGATCGTAATCGATAACAAATCGGTGGAACGCTACCTAAGCTCTACTTTTACATGCTTCCCATATCAGATTATGCTTTCTACCCTTTGCCAATCCTTTTCCATTTCACTTATCATTTCAATACTAGGAGCTACAATAGGGATTTTCCATGATTAATACTTTAAAATTAGTATTTCCATTTCTTGAAATCATGTTGTTATCATGATTTGAGTAGAGTAGAGTAGAGTAGATTTTTAATCCTAAAAAGTAACTTTCACAGCGTGAACACCGAATTTGACTTCTACGTCCAAACATAACTAAACACTCGAATCAATTTGTCAGTTCAATAATAGTTGCAACACAATTCGTAACAAATTCATCAGTCGATACAAAACTCATCTACCACAATTTACACGATAGGCTCATTCGGCGAACATTTTGCCAAAAACTTCTAAAACAAATAAAAATAGCTTTAAAGAAATGATTTGATTTTTTTTCAAATTCAATCAAAGTCAATTTTTAATCATTACGTCAAAAGTAATTTCACTTAAATACATATATAAAACATACTAAAAGGGTCAAAAACTAAAACTAACAAATTCAACGAAAATAGTGACTATGTTTACTGGCTGTTGTACAATTCAACAAAACTTGGAACAAAACTCCTTCGGTACCTTTCATGTTTTGTGGGGACTGGATTTAATTTGGGTACTTTCTGAGCCTTGTCGCGCTGTGGTCTATTGCGGATGGGTGTGTAGAGTACGGGAGAATGGGACGCAATCTTCTTAGAAATATTTTGTGCGATGCACCTCTGAAGAATCGTTTAGAAGCCGAGCTGATGCTGTCAACGCAGCTTTTTCTAAGCCCGTGATACTAATCCCTCGCCACAGTTGATTCTTCACATTTGCAAAAAAAATTGCAAGCAGGCTTAGGCAACTTATCATGGGCTTCTGGTGATCCTTCTCGAAAGATTTGGCAAGGCTCCCTTCCCTTGCTCCTAAATAACGGGGAGCACGTCAATTGGCAAATTTGTACTAGGTAAGCCGCGTTCGGACGGGAAGCCGCGTCGGCCCGCCATCATTCGGCCATTCGAAGTGGACAAGTACGCACAGGGTAATTAAGTCCGTTAAAAGAAGGTAAAATAGACCAATCACATAATATACTAGAACAGTGTTTATTTAGCCTCGAATGGGCCATACACAGATTTGTATATACACGACATACCAACAATTATTCATTGAAAACATAATGATCCTACTACACACAAATAAATCTCCTATTTAAATCGCCAATCACATATTCTACACCATTTTAATAACATTGTCTTTGGTCGATGTCAATATACCAGGGACGAGCAGGGGAAATTGAAGATGAACAGACAAATATAGTTGATGCAAATTCGCTAGTTACTGAATTTAATATCTTTATATTGGATTTAAATAGTTTGGATTTAGATTTGTGTAAGTGATGTTAAGTAAGGAATTACGATATTTCGATAATTATTTTGTAACGTAACTCAGCACAGTGAGAGGCCGAAAAGACATCCTGGAGAATTTGATTTCGTGTTTCTGACAACTATATCCAGCAGCAATTATTTATACAGACGTAGTCAGAAAACTTTCCTAAGTGTAGGGCAAGGGAGCACAAACATATTCTCCAAGATATGAGAAAGCTCGAAACAAAGGACCAACAAATGACACCCCTGGCTGGAAAATGGGGCCTTACTCCATAACCCAGTGACCTAATTATCCGTAGAAAATGTCCAGTTAACCCGCAATTATCTTGTAAATTTCGATTCCGAGAAACTATCAGATGGCAATCAATCCTTTGACCCACACATTTCATCATGCAGATCGTGCTAGACAACAAAACAAATAATATTTGGTTATTTCTTTATCAGTAAATAAACCAGACCTATTTCCGCGTTACATGGTTTACTGCACGACTTGGGAAGAACTACTCTTGTTCAGCAAAATTAGTGAGTCGCAGAAGAATTTGAGAGAAACCCCAAACTGTTTGTTCTCCACTCTTCCGGATTTTTCCTCTGAACCTCTGAGCTTCCACAATTGGAAACTGGAGCAAATGATTATATTTTTGGGATCCGAAAACGTAAGTGGAGGGATACCTATGACTTCGCAAAAGTTGTCCGTCCGTCTGTCAGCACGACAACTTTCAAACGGAATGAGATATTTTGATGAAACTAAGTGTGAGGATTCTTTGGGTCAAGGGAAAGGTCGAGTTCGTAGATGGGCCCCACAGCTGTATACTTAGGGGAGGGGGAGTGGTTTCAGATTAAGGGGCAAAACAAATATTTTTCAAAAGCTAATGATATTCGATTAAGGGGTAAGAAGACTTGCTGAGAACGAATATGAAAACCATTTACTCGCCAGACAAGTTATAGTTTGCCAGGAATCCGGGCACAGAAAGTTTTTTAAAAGTAGAAGTTTCATCTGAAGTTGATTAGATGTCCGATTTAGGGCTAAGGAGACAATAAGAATATTATTTTCTCACCGGACAGGTAGTTCACCCAGAATCCAGCGAAAACCAGAAAATTTGTAAAAAATAAAAGTTCAATCTGAAGTTGATTAGAGGTTCGATTTAAGGATAGGGAAACATGCTGAATCCGAATATGAAAATTCTTTCTTGCCGGACAAGTAAATCGACCGAAATCCGGTCAAAACCGGAAAAATTGTTAAAACTAGAAGTTTATATGAATTTCATAAGGTTTTCTATATTTACGGGTAAAAAGATATGCTGAATTCATGTATGACAATCATTTTTCTACCTGAATTCATGTATGACAATCATTTTCTACCTGACACATGGTTCGCCACGGATCCGGGTGAAATCGGAAAAAACTGTTAAAAGTTGAAGTTTTATCTGGAGTTGATTATAGGTTCGACAGAGGGGTAAGGAGATATGTTGAGTGAGTTTTTGAACTTTATTTTTTTGAAAGACAAGTAGTTCGCCCGGAATCCAGCCAAAACCGGAAATTTGGCAGAAGTAAGGCACGAACTTTCGTCAAAGTCGAGATAACGCAGACTATAGGGTTAAACACACATGCTGAATCCATATTTGAACTTGGTCTTCTCAGATGATTATCATTTGCCTTAATCTGTTTCTGAATTTACTAGTCAAGCGCTGAAGGAGTCTGGCGAAGACTGGGTCCCTCGATTGTTCCGGATAAAATATTGAATTTTTGGGATCCCATCGAAACCTTTGGTCTTGTTTTAGATGGGAGGTTCCCAGCATTTGGGTAACCCTGCCAAGCTCTTGGTCATCATGGATCATCTAGACCGTACGCGTTTTTCCACGATCTCACAGTGGCTCCAAAAGAGCGATTCCGCGATCGTCTCGACCAGCATTTTGTGGCTCGCAAAGGCTTGTGTGGCTCGCACTGTGGCCGAGACTGAGGCTCAAATTTGACAAACAACTCTTGATGTGATTATCGATGTGTGGCTCGATATTTGGCAGAAGTCCAGCCCGATGAAAAATTTATCTCAAAGTAGCAGTATGAAGTTGTACGAAAAGGTAGCATGCAGTACAGTAGAGGTATGTTTATGTGAACAGTTACTTGAATGTGAACAGTGAAGTGTTGGGCTAAATGGTAGAATGAAGAATGTCAAACCTTCACATAGGAATACCTCTCCTGTACGAACTGATGCAATTACATGCTTCTATGAAAAGACTACCGTGTCACTGCATTCTACTGCGTGCTACTATTAGCAAGACTCTAACAAAGAAAGGATGCTGCTGGATACTACTGCTTAAGATTGGCCCAGTCTGAGGCACATTAGATGATACTATTCTTTACTATTATATATCAATACATGCAACTTTTTCCTATAACTATCATACAACTACGCCGGCTACACATTTTTCATCGGGAGGTTCGGTAGCAAAACTGAAAAAATGCCAAAACTTGCAAGATCGAGGCCCTTGTTATGAAATTAAGGACTGTCGAGCCCTTCATCTGATCATTAGAAAATCTTTGACCAAAGGAGACCTTTCTTTATCCATCGCCAGTCTGAGAGACCGACTTAACAAGGACAGATGTGGTCGTCCGATAATCACGAGTTTACGAACTGCACGTAAACAACGACCGTTCGAGGAATAAACAAACATTGTTGCTAAGCTGTCAATAGAATTGTCGGCACCTGATTTTCGACTACGGCGTGAACCCGCGGTATCTGCCTGATTTCTGAAGAAAACGTTCGTGTGGCACGTGAATTACTAGTTGCGTTTTGCAGATACCATGGTATCTGATACCACGGTCTATAGTCGTTTTTGCAATTATCGTGGTATCTGATACCACGGTCAAAAGGCGTTTTTGCAGTTATCGTGGTATCTGGCCAGTCAGCTTGGTATCTGATATTCAGATACTACGGTCTGAACGTGGTAGCTGGTCGTGGTATCTGAAAAGTCATTTCTTTTTCATCAAATTTTGTCAGATTGGTGAGAAAGAAGTTTAGCACTTAGTGATGTGACTGAATATCTGTTTTTCTTTTGGGATGACTTCAAAAAGCGCAATTTCGGCGATTTTCGTTTTTGTAGAGCAACCGTCTATCAGATACCACGGTAACTGCAAAAACGACTAACTGAAGATCCAGTCACAGTGGTAACAAAAACGCAACTATTATATCCGTGCGGTGGGAATAGTGGTTCATCTCGACGTTCCAAAACGAGAAGGGGACATCCGCCATTACAGCAATCAATCCGCTGTCACCGCAGCGAAAGGAAACCCTAACTTTCCAGTGAAAATGGAGTTCAAGGTTCAAAATCATTGTCGTCAGCAGAACAGTCTCATTCCATCTCCGAAATAATAAGATTAAAGGTTTCAATGGGATCCCAAATATAGGATATTAAGTGGACAACTTGATCCAGACAAGCGAATCTTGTAGTTTTCCTGTCTTCGCCAAACCCCTATAACATTTTCCTTTAACCAATAACCAAGTTCAGATATAGATTCAGCATGCATGTTTACTCCAACATCTCATCTCTAATCAATTTCAGACCAACTTGACCACTTGACCAAATTCCTCCTTTTAGCAGTAGACTACTCTCGACAAACAAAATACAGAGCAAAAGAGCTGGTGACATTAACGGGCGAACCATTCGGTCCAAATTACCGGATTTTGGCAAATTTGGCCAGCTTATCCGTCACGGATGTAAAGTTCATAGTTGGATTCATAACGTCTCCTTACCCCGATACCGAATATCTAATCTATCTTTAGTATGTTCGAAAGGTATAAGATAAGGTATAAAACGGATACGTCAGCTATGATGCTTTGGCAGCGATATTTCGGCCCTTCTTCGCAAGGGTGTATCACTGCCATAGCTGACGTAACCGTTTTATGCATTATTTAAACACATGTTTCCAGGGCAGCTTGGGCTCAAGGAGTATTTGCAACAGCATTTCTACTCACACTATTTCGACTATATCATTTAGTTTTAAAACTTCATTAAATTTCAGGATTCATGGCCAACTACTTATCCGGCAAGAAAATGATCTTCATATTATGGTGCGGAACTACAATTCGCCCATACTTGCCGCCGACAAGTACCCGTCATAGCTGAAAAGAAGAAGAAGAGACAGGTGAATCCTAAACCAAAATGCAGAAGAATCTCTACCCTTTCGACGACCCAATCACGCAGCACAAATAACAAAATGAAATCACAGGACCAGCTTTAACTCCAACAAATTTTCAAAGAAGAAGTTCACAAAATCGGATATCTAAGGAAGAATCACAAGTTCATTTTCCAGCTTGAGCGGCTTGGGCCTGAAGAGGGCCCTTGCCAAGACGGGCCGAAATATAGCTCTAATGATATGTAGATTTATCCGCTGTTCACCGTCAAATATATATTAAGCCTGCCTCCCTTGGGAAGCTTGCCACAGCAACAAAGCAATGGCCAACAGCAATGGAGAAACAAACAGAAACTTATAGCCAAGATATTAATCACGACTGGACAACCCTCTTGCTTTAGTTTTAGGGTAAAAATTATATTGTGCATTCTCTTTCGATTCTCTTTCGTGTTTTCCTTTCTTTTATACTTTTTTCCTTATTATTTACTCCGTTTTTGAGCCTTATGTTTATTTTGAAGGTGCTAAATAAAATCATCATCATCAATAATTCAATTTCGAGGAAAATGCCACTTGCAACCTTCTGGAAAAACACCGTCGATACTTGCCCCCGCTTCACATCTTAGAGAGAGAATTGCTGACCAAGAAAACCCCCGAAAATATCGTTCTTGTTTCTTTCACACTTAGACGCGAAGACCTTACAAGCATGTCACAAATGACACGCAAACTAGCACAGGACTTTCATCAGAAACCAGCTTCTGCAAACTCGACACACCTGTCAAAGATTAAAGCCTTTTCGGTTACTAGGCTCACGTCTTGCATCATTTCGTAAGTCACATGCAAATACTAAAAACGTAATCAGGCCCTAAGGCAAAGTGCAAAGAGTTTCTTGCGATCGATTAATTAATTCTAAGCTGGCTCCGGGACAGACTGGTAGGCTACTTATTTGTATGAACTGTATGAGCTGCATGAACGGAAGTTTGTTCATTTAATGTAAGTTGCGGACAGACCATCTGGGTCGGGTGTTCGCGGCTGGAACTCCTGCCGGGATTTTCAGCACCATCATCAATTTTATACGAAAAAGTTGAGGTTTTTCACCTTAACGATGAAGTTAAAGAACAGTAGCCTAAATGGCACTCGGGGGTAGTCACAGGCTCATAGCAGAGATGGGAGAATCCGAATCCGGATTCGGATTCGAATCCAGGATTCGTGCTTTTGACCGGATTCGAATCCGGATTCAAATCTTGTGCTTGTCAGGCTGAATTCGGATTCGGACTAGAATTTCAAACCTTCAATCTTACGAATCCGCTAAAATTTCTAGTCTACATCCTTTCAATTTCCATTTTTATAATTCTTACACAGTGAGCTTGGACAACCCACCTTTTTGGTCTCCACTACCAACCATCCTCAGTAATTTATCACGTTATCTGATTACCTTAGATATCAGTGCTTTTCGTCACCTCTGATTTTTAGACTATAAACTATGATGTACACGATTTGATTTTTGTTGCGGTCGGATTTGACTCCGGATTCGAATCAAAAGCATGAAGTGGTGGATTCTGATTCGGAATCAGATTAGTGCCTAGCCCTGGATTCGGATTCAAATCCTTTCGGAATCGATTCACCCATCTCTGGCTCATAGGCGATGGTTAGTAAAGTTCGACTACAGTCTACATGGGCAACGGTTGCGCACTGGGAACTTACTGTACGGCTATTTTGGAGTGAAACCAAATCAGTAAAGATTTGTCGTGCATACAAAAAAAGCACATGAACCTGAGCTTGCGTTTCTTATTGGATATGCAAGCTATTTGAGGTAGCCAATTAGTGAGCGACGATCCTGTTTGTTTCCAGAGGCCCCCTTGTTTCCAAAGGACCCCTCGCGCTATTTACTCTTCAACTTACAGTATTTTAAAATATTTGAATACTTTAATACTATGCTGTGCTTTTAACAAATAACCCACG